>JASPKZ010002340.1:572500-674222 GCA_030220185.1 Diploptera punctata
TGCTGGAACTGGTTTGAGGCGGCTCCGAACACTGTATGGCAGAAAGGAAAGGGCAAAGGAGAAAAAAGATTTCAAAATTGCTTCAATTCCCGCAATTAAAAAGCTTAAGACACACACACACACACACACACACACACACAAAGACACATACAACGAAAAAATACGTCTGTAACTCTTGCAGCGAAGGTTATAAAAACTCTAAATGTCTTGTCTAGCAAGATGCTGTGTAACTTCCGTTTCCGTCTGAAAGTTCACCACTTGCCCGTCATGTGGAGCTGCTCCGGATGCGCCAAAATCAAGTACGTAAACAATACACTCACATCTTGCGTCTCTCTATACAAGTTAATTCACCTTAAAGATGCATTCCATTTATCGCTTTTTCTTTATATACGCGAGACTCGAAAACATTAAAATATATATTATTTTTTTCTACCAAATTCAATATTGCTCTCTCTCTCTGTAGATTAATAGAAACATAGTTATGCATATTTTTTAATTCAAAATCGACATAACATACGCCATAAAATTAAAAAAAAGTATTTTATTTACATAATTTCCTCCATCATGTTTCGTAGATGAAATTACTATTGAAATTAGAATTTTTTGCACACACAAAAACACACACTCTCTCTCTCTCTCTCTCTCTCTCTCTCTCTGTACACACACACATATATATGTATATATGGAATTCGGGTAATGTGGGCCCTTCGGTTCGAGTGGACCCTGTTAATATCTTCTTTAATTGGAGCTGCCCCCGATCAGAAAATATTTTAATTTCTTCTCCTCGTCAACGCTGACGTGTTCAAGACCAGTTTCTTTTATTCTTTGTGCGAAAAAGGGTTTATTTGTGATATTTGTGAATACAAAAATTTTAGAAGTTTTTCAAGCTAAGAATTAATACCTAATTTCTGCTATTGAATTTGCAAATATATTATATTATGTAGATGCTGTTTTAATATACTGGCGGGTTTGGTTTGATATTAGGCCTATGTGACATGGCGGATGTGTAAAATAATGAAACATAACAAAGGAATTCGTTTAATGCAGACCCTCCAAGAAGCGGTTAAAGTGGACCTGGGTCCACTTTACACAAATACGTAGATTTTAACAAAAAGGGTGCTATATAAAAAAAAACCAACACTTAATTAATTTTACCTAAACCCAAAGACCGTCGCTGTCTGCAATTGAATGATGCGTGGATGTTATAATCAACGATGATTTTTCAAAACATTGAATTAATATGAACGAGTTTTAATTACGATCAGCCATAAATACTTTGAGATTAATTTGTGCTGTCTGTATAAATTAATAGAGTAAATAAACTTAAAATAGTTTAAATGCTAGGATGGACGCTAAGGTCCACTCTGCTCGAATGTGGAAATTAAAGTGGACCTTTGTTGTAATGTAAAAAGTTTATAAATTATGAAGATGTTTCCATATTTAAATAAAATAACAATGCTATTTCATAGTCACACTAATAATAATCATAAGTAATGCCACGAGTGATTTCCAAATTATTGATAAATTCACGACTCACGAAATGAGGAGTGAATTTATCTAGAGAATTTGGAAATCAAGAGTGACATTTATTAAGACTATTTAACGAATAAAATTAGGCTATTTACTCACAAATCATTATTTAAATATAGTTATTTTAAAATAGTTATATATTTAATGCAAACGGCGATGTTTGAAAACAAATGAGAAACCATTGGTATGCTTCATTTGCTTCTTTGTTCGTCGCTGCAACCGGATCATATTATTTATTGCCAAATGAACGCAATATTGTAAGAATGCACTCTAGTGGAGAAAAAATGAAACAAATCAAACTGTACATTAATTCATTTCTGATGTCCTATGATGTAAATATGACAATTATATTTTTCTGGAATGTTATTAGCTGGAAAAAAAAATACATTTAAGAAAGTGCAAACAGTGGTTTCTTTTTTTTTTTTTGGGTGGTGTAATCAATTGCTACAAATGTTTTTATATTAACTCCTGCATGCGGTATGTGTTGACATTCATGCACTATATATACAATCTGGTAGCCGTATTTCTTGGAGGGTCAGTCACTGCAAAATAATGCTATAACCTATTCAGAATGTTAAAAAGGAAAGGAGGTGCTTTCTTTATTATGATAAACTTTATATTGGTACATTCTAGGCGAAACACGACTGTGATTGGTTGTAAATCGAAAATCATTGAAATGTGATTGGTCATTGACTTCCATTTGGGGGCATGAGTTAAATAGTCACTAATTAAAAGAAAAAAACAACATATTAAAACAGGGGTCCACATTACCCGAAGTTCCTACATACATATATATTCATTTATAGTGGTCGGGCAAAAGACCTAAGAGGGGAAAGTTAAATATGATTTTATGGTCAATGATATATAATGGGTGCCTGTGTGTGTGTGTGTGTGTGTGTGGGTGTGTGCGCGCGCGCGCGCGCGTGCGCGCGTGCGCGTGTGTGTGGTCCTTATTTTCAAGTTTTTCGAATGTAATTCTGTACACCCACTTTTTTTCCCTTTTGTTGTAAGAAGGTCCCGCGCCATAGCCGAGTGGTTCAGGCAAGAAACCTTGGCGCAGAGCTACGGGACTTGCGCTGGTTCGAGTCTCCATGGGATGATATTTTCTCATGCAATTTCGGCCAGTATGGGACCGGTGCCCAGCCCGCATCAATGGGTAGCTACAATAAGTAACGACTCCAGGTTGAGAAGATCAGCTATTACGGCTCGGGCACTTAACATGCTGACCACATATCACCCCTACACTGGCTAGATGATCGTATACATATGTGATTATCACATGTGAATGTGAGCCAGCAGCCGGGTGGTAGGCGAAGGGTCTTGTAGGCCTGTTGCGCATGGAGAGGGAGAGAGGTTATAAGAAGTAACTTAAAGTCAATTTTGTTGAAATTTATGATGAGGAATCCGTGCCGTATTGAGCTAGAACAGGCGCGACATGTTATGCAATTATTTATGTTAACAAATAATGCAATTAAAACAGCTGTATTTGAAGATAATTATAGATTTCTCTTGTTTATGACAATAGAAAAATATTCTTGCCCAAAGTAATGTCCTTGAATGTTAATAAATTTAGGTCCAATGTTAATTTATTGTAATGAAATTTAACACATTATCAAATTGGATAAAATAAATAAAATAGAGGGTGTGCGTTGAAATCAAACATTTTAATTCCACTCCTCAAAGTAAGGAATCTCTAATATACATACTGGTATTCAGCCTGCAGGGTCTATAAGCATTAATAGAGGCTTAGTATATAATTAGATGCAAGTAATAGGCAAAACGCTGATTTATCTTGTCAGTTATTTAAATGTGGCGGACCGCGTGAAAACGGAATCTTGTATGACTCTTATTATTAGGTATATTGTATAATTATACACACATTTATTTTTGTTTATTTTCTTCTGTTTGTTTTACTTACTTACTTACTCACTGGCACTATCGAACCCGTAGGTTCATGGCCGCGCGGACATAAGCTCTCCATACATCCCTATCCTGAGACAATGCCTTCCAATCATTCCCTGTACAATCCACTTCCCTCAAATCATAGTTAATGTTGTTCTCCCACCTCATTCTTGGTCTACCAACTGGGCGTTTTCCTTCTGGGTTTCCTACAAGAAGTTTCCATGCACGTCTTTCATTCCCCATACGCGCAATATGTCCTGCCCATCGCAGTCTATGAGACTTAACTATTCTTATTATATCTGGCTTCCTATAAAGACCATGTTTTGTTTAAAATAGTAAATAAATTAAATCAATTTAAAGGTTAGGGACGCTTCCGATGTTCAATATTAGGTTTTAAGTTAAATGAATTTACTGAAGTTCGTTATATTTTATAAACCTGTGTACAGTAGTTAGATTGAATGAAGGCGCGGGAGGCGTGGCGGATGGTACGTGGATACAACACATGCTTATGTGTCTGGCAGGCCGTGACGTGAATATTTCTCTGTTATAATGGTACACTACATCACTGTTCATAAATTGAACTTTCTGTCATTGTCTGTTAAACAGTAAAACGTTTAACATAGCTGGAGAAAGAAATGTATTTGAGTAGACGACTTTCGGAGACATGTTTTGTATCCACATAACTGGAAGAATAACAATCTTATACATTTCTAATTTAACGAATTTTGAAAAAAAAAAAAAAGTTTAAATGAAGAATCGCTCGCTAACTAAGTCACTGGTGGTATCGAACTCGTAGGTTATGGCCACGCCGATATAAACTTTCCATACATCCCTATGCTACCCTATTTTTTTCAATCGTTCCCTGTATAATCATAGTTAATGTTATTATCCAGCCTCACTCTTGACCTACCTACTAGGCGTTTCCCCTCTGGTTTTCCTACATGAACTTCCATGCCCCTATTTTATTCCTCAATCGTACTGTCTATCGCAGTCTAAGATACTTAACTGTTTTTACTATATCTGGTTTCTTATAAAGATGGTGCAGCTCACTGTTCTGTGGTCTTTACCGTTCGCCTGTCTGTTCGTCTCTTTTTCGTTCAAAAATTGCTCTAAGAACTTTATTCCCTAATATTGGAAATATTTTCTTCTCCTTAAACCTAGTCCATGTTTCGCATCCATACAATGTAACTGGTAGAATAACAGTCTTATATATCTTTAGTTTAACTGTTTTTAAAGAAGTTGTGACGATAAGAGTCCCTATAATTTATAATAGTATTCATTTCCAGTATTAAGCCTATGTTTAATATCTTTGTGCATCTCATTCCTGTTGTAATTATTGTTCGTAAGTATTTGAATTCACCCGCTTCTGCTGTAATGAATTAATAATATACAGACATAAAAATTCCCAGTTTAAAATGGTTGAAATGTTAAATTTTTTCTTTATTCTCACCCATTGTAAAATGTTATATTAGTTTTAGTTGCTTTGTGTGGTACCAGTCTCGCGTGTTCTCACGGTCCGCTCGCCTCGCCTCACCGCAGTTTCCGATCAAGATGAAATATCACTCTCTTTGCTCACAGATAATCGGATCCCTCCAACAAGATCTACACAACCAATTCTTCTGGTTGAGTCTCCTTTTTATTAAATTAAATCTTCTTACTTCCAAAGCTTCTTTAAGATTGTGTGTAGTATTAAAGTGTCTGGTTTATTTCTTATCAGATAAGACGGTTCTGTTGGAGAAACATAAATGTCTTGGTTTCTACGTCCCGTGTTGTCGATTAATTGAAACCTCGCAATACAACACTCTAGATTCCTTTTCTCGCAACCTGAAAATATATTCATTATTAAATGTTTGTACACCGCTGTGGTCTCGAGGTAGCGTGTCGCTGCCTTGTCACGCAGCGGGCCCGGGTTCGATCCCCGGTCGGGGCAGTTTTCCTCGGTGAGGTTTTTATCGGGGTTTTTCCTCACCTGTAAGACAAATGTCACAAAAACTTTAAGGCCTAAACTGTCCCCGAAATCATATGGCCATCATCATCCTCCATTATCATCATCACCATCCTTCACCGGTGTGGAAAGCAACGGAAAGCTACCACACCTACAATTCCCTAGTAAAGCTGCAAGCATAGCATGAAAATGCTACGATTGTAGTGAAAGACATGCCCTCGGGCAGAATTACTATGGATGGATAGATGGATTAAATGTTTGGAAATGTGTTTTGGACACAAATAATGGATTTATATCATGTGTTGGTAGTTTTATTAAAATAATTAACTTACTGGCAGTATCGAACACGAAGGTTAATGACCGTAGGGATATAAATCTCTCCACATATCCCTATCCTGAACCAATATTTTACAATCTTCCTGTATAATTCGGGGCACTCAGTGGTGTAGTGTGGTAATACGTTACAAGTCGTAAGGTCGAGGGCTCGAGTACCGCTTGAATCAGATTTCAAACTGACCCAAACATTCTGGCGACACTTTGACCCTGGCGTAGACTCAGCCTCTAATGGAAATGAGTACCAAACGCTTTTTTTCTAGGGTAAAAGCGAAGGCCGATAACCGGGCTGACATGAAGTGCCGATTATCTATAAGAGGTGGGAGCCTACTACCCCGTAGTGGGATCACTTTACCTTTACCCGTATAATTAATCTCCTCAAATCATATTGTTTTCTCACCTCATTCCGATTTAGGCATCGGGTGTTTGCACGTCCCTCTTTCATTCCACATTCGTGTCACAAGTTCTGTCCATCGCTATCTACGACACTTGACTTCACTTTTTAAATATCGTTTCCCATAAAGATCCATTCAGATATCAGGCAATCTCTCTTTGGTTTAAAAAATCGCTAAGAACTTTATTGTCAAATACTTGAACGTTTTCCCCTTCTTTAAAATAAGAGTCCATATTTCACATTCATGTAACAAAACTCGAAAAACAATAACTTTATATTTCTAGTTTAACTTTTTTTATTGCATAATAGTTGAACCTATGATTAATTTCTTTCTTCTCTTCACTCCTCGTCAATATTTTACCTCTTTCCTCAAAGAACCCTCTTTTACTGTAAAAGTTTTATTCCATAATATAATGTAGTATATTTCTATGTATGACTATATATTTAGTTTTATTAATGTTTACTTCCAGCACCAGTTTCTCAGTGTTACTTAACAGATTGTTTGTGTTGACTGTGTGAGCTTTCAGTACGAGTATTATTTACTATCGCCTATAAACCATCAGCACATACCGGATATACATTTGAAATTTCAAGCGCTCGCTCTGGTTTTTAGAGTGTTTCAGCGGGTGGCGCGCGCATCTGGTTTGATCTTTACGGCACGTGGATGCAGTTAATCAGTTTTAAACTATGAATATAGTGAGACTTATTTTGTTGATGCATCGTTTTTTAACGTGAAAAAAATATTTCAAGTATTAGTCCATTCGACGGATATGTCAGACAATTGCTGCTGAAGTGCCGCCTTCAATAACTCACTCCTGTCAGGCAGAGTGCGGGTTTCAAGATACAATGCCTGTATAAACCCGGGAAGGGAGATACTTTCAACATCTGTTATAAGGTAAGATGTAATACTTGTTATACAGTTAAAGCAGGGAGGGAAGCCACGCGTGCGTAGAGTGCGGCTTTAATTCGGACTTCGTAGACGAGAGGTGAAGAAAGCACCGCCCACGCGGGGTACAACGTATAATGCAGAATAACACCCAATTAAAACCACTGAGTAGTACACAATGCCTAAATTATGCAATATTAATATAATATAAAGACGCAGGTTTATTATACTATTATATAACGGCGTAGATGGGCCCCCGTTTAGTAGTCTCTCCTTTGTTAGGAGTTACTACAAGTTAATTTTAATTAAGCTTATTTCGCTACAGAGATTAAGAAATACTGGGGCACCCAATGAGACGACCACACATAGCAGGCAAATGTGGTATTACTAGGATTGAAGAAGGTCGAATTTTGCTTAGAAGCAGTTTTATTCAGGATTAAGGATATTTTAAGAGCATGAAAATCTTCAGACTCTGTATCCACAGCTTTTTTTAACGCCCGTGCTGGAGGACTTCGTCCTTGGATTCTTCCAGTTTTCATCGACCCCGGCCGGGTTTGAACCCGAGAACATTGGGACCAGAGAAAAGAAGAGAAAAAGGGAAACAAACCACTAGTCCACCGCAGCCGACGCAGGCGTTTTATAAAAGGATTTATTTGGGGCATCTTAAATTTGTTTAAGTCCTCCTTATAGAGATATGCTATCTATTTTCTCTTTTACGTGAAATTCGTTTAGCGGTTTAAATTCACATATAAAGATTTATCTAATTACCATAATTATGCTGAAGCGATAACAATGTGAACATAGTTTTCGTGAACAAAGTATAGCAGTATGTCGCGCACTGACAAGTGTGGGAAGAAGACGAAGGTAATGAGCCAGGCACTGAGTTATGAGCCCGGTTCATTAAGAATGTCCAAACAATTAAACATGTTGACCATCAGGAGCCCGCCCCATTTTTAAT
The DNA here is from genome assembly GCA_030220185.1 of Diploptera punctata. Classification (NCBI taxonomy): domain Eukaryota; kingdom Metazoa; phylum Arthropoda; class Insecta; order Blattodea; family Blaberidae; genus Diploptera; species Diploptera punctata. The sequence goes on from JASPKZ010002340.1 coordinate 580,449, forward strand.
TCGATTATTGTATCACAATTATCATCAGTTATATCAGGTAAACATAACGCGGATTCAAAATTAAACAATAACAATACATACAGGTTCCAGTTTGTGGCTATTGTCTTCAATAGGACAGTTAACATTCTCAACGGAAAAACTCTGCAGATTTGACGTTTCAAACTTTCTTTTGTAGGTGTTGAACTTTTAAATATTCTTTAAGAGTAAGAATTAACTCCCACGTTTTTTACCAAGTTAATGGATTCCTTCAAAACAGTATTCTATCCTGTTTTTCTCTTTAAAGGACTCATGACGTGAAAAGGATCTATCATGTGTAAATAGATAACTAAGGCTCGGAACTTGAAGAAGCAATCCTTTTTGGTTTATTTATGTCTGAAGACGAGCCCCGACATAATGTTAAATTAAAATATACAATTATGGAATATTCACCTGAAAGGTCCGTCTCAACTTGATTAATTATTTAACTGTAGCGCTTTGGGGACTTGTCCCATCATCGGCAGGATTCAAAACTGGTGTTTCACTTACAAGTAACCCCCTCTACCAGATCTTCAGTGAAACACCGGTTTTGAATCCTGCCGATGATGGGACAAGTCCCGAAAGCTTTACAGTTAAATAATTAATTAAGTTGAGGAGACGGACCCTTCAGGTTGAATATTCCATAACTTTTACATTTTAATTTGAATTAATACCCCAACGGAAACACATCATGAATCTTATAAAAGTTGACAAATGTTAAATATCCATTTTGGTTCATTACAGACCAGAAAATGGTGGGTTTGGGTTTTATTGGAGGTTTTATTGTCCTTTCTCTCCTTTTTTGACAGTTTTGGCTTATTTGTCCCTTTTTAGGCATTTTTAGGTCCTGCCGATTTTCTTTTTCTTTGCAACTCTACCTTCTTTCGAAATATTTATACCATTTTATAGCCTAATTATGCTTGTTGCCAAATATGCTTCTTTTTATTCGAATTTGAATTTAATTTTATTTTTGCAGGATATTCATAGCGGGTTCGCTGAATTCACTCAAGGTGGGAAAAAAATCATTCCTTCTAAATTCTCCAAGAATTTATTTTTTAACAAAGACAGAATTCCTTTTTCATACAATTTTGAATTGAATATAAATAAGTCTAAAAGAAGAAGCATTTCAGTCATCATTTTATATTTCGCAATGCATGCTGCATATCACTAGAATTTTGTACTTTTTAAACGTTTTCTTATATTAATTGAAAATGCAGTTGCAATTAAGATTATTATTTAATTTGAATTGCCCCTTTATGTCCTTTTTCCAGTTTTAAGGTTTATTTTTAGGATAAATTTAGGTATATTTGAAGCTTTTTTATAGGCATTTCATAGGTCTCCAACTTCCGAGCTTTGGATACAGCTGTTAGAATGTTAACAGTTATAACTGCTATAAGTTAAATAACTTCTCGAAAACATAACAGTTCTACTTGAGATTTTTCCCCCCTTTCAACTTGCTTATTATAATCTTAAATTATCGTAATTGCAATAATGATGATGTAACCAATGTATTGTTACAGCAACTAACCTTGTAAAAAAAAATAGGCGTCTATTCACTCGACGATAGCCAGTTCACAGAATAAGGAATATCACCCTATATGTTATGACGTCATGCCCGACAGCAGTAAGTAAACATGAAAATAAGTGTTCTCAATGAATTAAAAAATTATTTAACTGTTTACTTATTATTAGCACTTCCCTATTACTTAAGGGGTCACTCATTTTACAAGTGACAAGTATGAATTACGACCATAGAAGACACTTGGCCTTCCAGTCAAAGATGGTCCATATCTGCATATAGGGTCTATTAAACCTAGAGATCTTACAGTTAGTATAAGAGCGACATGTGCCTCCCCCCGAAAGTTATTTATTTATTTTAGTGGCGTTTCATAATGATTGGGGAAAACAAACAATAACAAGACATTCATAAAAGATTCATCATATTTCCCTGGCCTCCCAGTATCTGTCCACGAAGTTGCTGGATGACTGGGATGGGCAAGTTCGGATGTGAACAGCGTCCGTATCTACCATAGTGTTGCAGAGGATACATTGTTGAGTTGGTAGAAGACCGATTCGGTGAAGGTGTTAACCTAGGCACATTTGTACTTCCTCCGAACGTTATAACTTAGTTTACCTTCACCTTGACATGACAAATAGAATTATTAACTAATTTACAAACAAATGAAGCTATTGAGGTTATTTAAAAATAATCTGTCACCGATGACATCTATTACACACAAAAAATGACTATGACAAAAACATGCGTCACGTATTTGGCAGAAGTCTAGGTATTCATTAACTCCTCATAACTAACTCATAGCGAACAAAATTCAGTCGCACTGCTCATGCGCTAGAATTCTATGACCTAATGTTGCTCTTCGACTCTTCCTCCGCTGGAAATCTCCGAGATCACGTGATTTAGTTGTAACGATGATAGGCGTTCAATTACATCAGCATTTTTTTTTTGCAATGCCACCAGGTTATCTTTATGAAATTTCTGGTATTCTCTTCTGGCATTGGAAGAATTGTAACCAACATCTAAAGTTGAGGCCCTTACGTCACCCCGATGATATGATGAGTGTGATGAGTGATAAATGATAATGAAGGGCCAGCAGAGTCTTTAAATCTAAACTTAACCTAAATCTAAAAAGTGAAAGACTACAGGAACAATTCCCCTTAAGAAAGAATTGCTGTGGTCTGACCGGGTACAATAATAATAATAATAATAATAATAATAATAATAATAATAATAATAATAATAATAATAATAATTAGTTTTATTTTACCTGGCAGAGTTAAGGTCTCGAGGCCTTGACAACCACTCAACCAGGATAGAAAAAAATACAAACATTATTCTTACACCTAAATTACAATAAACAAAATTACATAGTATATCTACAATATAATTATTATTTACAATAGTTTTATTTAATCTAGATTTAACGAACGAAATATAAAATGTACTGGATAGAAAAATGAGAAAAAATACTATTAATGACGTAGAATAAATTTAAAAGAATTGGAGACTACGCCAATTTTGGAATATATTAAACAGTACCAACTAAACTGGAAACACCATCTGTTTATAATTATATACCAAGAGGAATAAGATCACTGGGCCGTCCTATGAAACGCTGGAGGGAAAATTTTCTATAGGATCGTAACAGGCCTTGGCCTAATACTTGGAAGGGAAGAAGAAGAAGAAGATGAAAGAATAAATTTAGTTCTCCAGGAAAATACATTGTTTAACAAACAAGTAACTGTATAAGCGTGTCAAGTATGTGGCAACCTCTGATATCTTGAGGGACGGGATTTCAGGAGCAGGTAGAGGCTACTGTGAAAGAAGTGGAATAAGATGAAGTGCTGTGGAGAGGGATTGTTAGCAGATTGTTATCTTCTGACCTAGTATCAATATTGTGGTAACCAGGTAGCTAGGACCCCATGACCGCTAATAAGAAGCTCCGACCACCAACACATGAGGTTGCTCATGTTATTATGTAGCATTGTTTTGCTGGTGCAGTTCAAGTGACGCTGCTATTGGCACTGATCAGTGAAAAAAAAAGAGGGATATAAGTGAACACCAGCATGGATAATGAGAGATGTTCAGTAAACATTAGAATATATTAGGCCTATTTAGGTTGTTTTATTAGTTGCCAAGCTATAACTGCACGCTGTGATGTGTATGCTTCTCCGGAAGTTTCTGTTCGATCAACAAGTTTCTGTTTGTGACGTAACAATATGCAGGATGAAAATTATCGATATATGAAAATTATAAAAGAAAAAAAAAGAAAAATATATATGACCAATAAAAACTTGGATTTGTAGTCAAGCGACAAATGCTGAACATATGCGTGTTTGCATGCGTGTATAATGACCCAGTTTCAACTTCACACGCATGAAGCTTCATTAACCTGTTGTGGCTAATAAATTGTGCTGACAGATGTACGATAATAATTATTCCTGTTTAGGCTCTACTTCTATAACTATTTACTTTCCTGTACTCCATGCAAATCAACAATTTAATACTGTGGGTTAAAAATATATTCAAATAAACTGAAATGCATACTTATAAATCAATGGTAAGAAGTTAAATGATCTATGGAGCAGAAAAAACTATAAATTCCAAATTAAATTCAAAATTGCAATCTACAGAAATTGATTTTGTTCACCCCTATACTAAAAATGGTCTAATCATTCTGTTTTCAGGGAAGTAAGTTGAATTTACAATAGATGCCTTGGTACTCATTGACAACGACATGTAATATAAGTCCACTAATGGGAAGAATACTTCCCTAGGGAAGAAAAGTAATTGACTTAATTAATAATGTGAAAAGGTATCTACTTAAAATTGTTATTATATCACGCTTATTTCTCATTTTGTATAATTATAAATGTATAGCGATTTTTGTTGTTTTGAACAGTTGGTACAATTTTAGTAATATTAACACACAACAGGTGGTTGATTTCATTAGTAAGTTTCTTATTTATTTCAATATGTTTTATTAACTTTATATACTCCGGTTTTTTTTTTAATTTTACACCCAGTCCTGAAAATATTCTGTGTACTTTGACATATATATTTATCGTATATTATTTATCGCAGCATTCGCCGTTTCGGATGCCAATCACAATCAAGAGTATTTTAATATGCAGTCTGAAACGTATTTAAAATGTCTGCCACCAATGCAGACAACAATAAGCAATTGCAGTTGTTTTATCTACCATTCCCTTTGCCTTAATCAAACAAATTTGTGAAACTCTTCAAAACTAAGATATAAATTCATACGAAATACAAAAATTGAACAAAATTTTAGCATTGGCGTGATCAGAATTATACACGTAATTCGGGAAGTAAGTACACTACTTAGTCTCGAACTTATTTGCTAGTCCTCGCTAAAGCTCGGGCTCAAACACGTCCTCGATTAGTAATGTACTACTTACTTCGCTTGTTGCGTACATAACTTTTTAAGATGATCTGCAGGATTGTCTAAATTAGACAGAATCAGAAACAGGGGCCGAGCAAAAATGAACTTTAACGAAACAATTATACAATTGTGGGAAATAATTACAATGGTTAAGACACGTGGAGAGGTTGAATGAAGATATATTGCCAGTTAAGAGATTGGAATGGGTTCCAAATCGCAGAAAAAGAAGAGGGAGACTTAACAAGACATGGGTAGAGGAAATTATGAATTTGATGAAGGACAGGAGACTGCAGGGTGGTGACTGGAAAGATAGAGATGACTGAAGGAAGACAATCAAAACTTAATTTAGGGCACAGGAAAATGTATACATTTAAAATCAGTTAAATAATAAAATTAATTTATCCTGGTGCAGGACCTAGTTACCCTGTGGTATTCTCTTCCACTCAACAATGATAAACACGTGTTACATTTTGAATGTTCGTGACGTAGGAATTGCGTAAACTAAGCGAATTTCTCAACAAGTCAAATTTAAATTCTCATTTTGCTGGACAATGGAATTAATCTTTCCTTTGCTAATTAAATCGTAAGTATCTAGTTCTGTTGCGAGAGAAAAACACAAGACGTCAATAGATGATTTTCTCTGGTCTCAGTACAGAATATGGCGAATGAGTCATTGGTGGATTTCTCAACCGAACTCTAAACCACGACCGCGGTTTTGCGATTTTTTATTGTTTCTATTTCACCCATAAATTGACTGAATATTCACTGAAATGTTATGAAACCAGAGACAAGATTCAGACTTCCGTTTTTGTAATTAACAGCAGTAGATTTTCAGTTGTTATAGTTGTTATGGAAACAATAAAAATCGGAAACCGCGGTCATAGTTTCGGTTGAGAAATCCTCCTTTGTGTCAATGCTTGGTATGTCGAAAACAGAAACATAACCACTAGACCACCGCATACACCTTATTCATTTATATTTATGAGGAATCTATATTTACATTTTAGCCTACTTTTTTTGTTACATCCTAAATATATTGTAACATACGTTATTTAACGTCTGGTGGATGCACGTGCCTGGAGAATTATTTACAATGTCCTGCGCAGAGTTATCAATTAATTCAAATTAATTTTGATTCAAGGTTAGATTGATCCAGACCAGGATTTGTTAAGTAATTTATGGCTTCGTTCGTATGTGTATCTGACCTATGTTATGTAGCTTTGTCATCACCGTTTATATGGGGCACGAACCTTCTTACTCCACAAGAGTTGGCAACTATTTTTAAACTTTTAAACTTTTAGAACTTTTAAAACTGGACTTAATTTCCAGACAGGTTGACAGATTCCTTCTCTCTTTATCTTTGTACATACAGTCCTCAGATGAACTGAATAAAATTGCGGGACGAGGTAGGAGGAGGGAAATCCAACCAAACACGCCCACAAATAAATGAACAGTCATATATCAGACATCAGTGTGGTTTATTTCAGGCGTACTCTACTGGTTGTGCATGAAACTTGTTAACAGCATGTCCGCTGATAGACTGAAATGTTCAGATAATACAATACCTCATGGAGTAATTTTCTCTGCAAGACATTCCTCGTGGTTGCTTTCTTCTGATCTGCAGACTATACTTTATCTACACAACTCCAGACGAGTCTTACAGGGATACAACCTGTAGGCAGAGCATTACATATCATTTCAAAACGAAACTGAATAATGTTTAATTGCAGTAATCCTCGCTGGTCTAGAGGTTGTGCTTCTTGCTTCGGGTTCAAACCCAGCCGAGGTCCATATATTTTTTAGGACTGAAAAATCGAAGGGACAAGTCTTCCAGAGGGATTTTAAATCGTGGGTTCAAAGATTTTCGAGCTCGTATAAGAACTTCAAGTCTAAATTAGAGCATCTGATCAAGATTTAATCATGTAATACCTTAATTGTCTAACAGATGCCTCTTTTTGGGGATAAGCTAACCACTCGTCATTCGGTAACATCTTTAGGGAAATAAGCATAACTTAATTAGTTTAAGTAACTCCCGCAAGGAAGTAACCTTGCTCCACGTGAGGCTGTAGGGCTTACGCGTAAAGACAGATTGCGATATATTATGGTCGAAAGAACGGGCTCAGCACTAATAAATTAAAACACAACTGTAAATGAATTAAATAACATAATAAAGTCAATGAAGAAAATAATTATTTCAACAACAAACACTATTATATATTAAATGTAAAAACTTCAAAATGTTTTATATAGGAAGAACAAGCAGTAGTTTTTAATATTAGATTGAAAGAATATTTTAAAGAATTTAAATATGCGAAATGGAAATCCAATTATGCCAAGTATATTGTTCAGGCAGAACATCGTAAGTAATAAATTGACAGCACCCTCACAATACTGCACAGAAAGTGTAACCCGCGAAAATAACTATACTGGAAGAAATTGAAATTCTAAAGGAAATATCAATAACCTGATTCAAAATGAGAACGCCCCCAGTAGATACAATCCTCTGTATAAAATCAATTTTCCTTTATTTTTTTTATCCCTTTATGCTAAATTATTGATTTGTTCAATCAATAATCTTCATTATTTTTTTATATTTATGTTAATATACCCCTCTTATTATTGTTGATCACAAATATGCTAACATTTTATTCAAGGTCAATGACAAAAAAAAACCTTCCTTCCACAGATGATGGTACTAGTCCCGAAAGGCCTACAATCAATATTTTACGAGTTCAGCGGACGGTCCTACAAGATAAAACATTTTGTAGTTTTATAATATAATTTTAATATTCTGAATATGGAATCCATCGCTTGAAATGTTCCTATCATTCTCATCCCTTAGGAACAGAATATTGGTAACAGTAAACTATTTACGAATAACTTCAGGTTGTTTTCTTCTATTATTGCAATAATTTCTAACGTGTGCTGCTTTGATCTACAGTAATCCGACATTTATTTATGTATCCACATGCATTTTGTATTCTTTAAGAAATTATAGTTACCCTGTCTGTAAGCATCTTTATGGGACTATTTAACTTATGACCCAAACGGGAGTCAAAGACCAATCTCGTTTCAATGAATTTTGTTTTACAAACAATAACAGTAGCTTTTCACCTCGATAATAATCGAATTTTGATTACCAAAATAAAAAGCTCCTCCTTGTTTAATTTTTCTCCTCTAGGATGCGTCCTTACAATATTGCGATTCTATTTTGTAATACATAATATGATGAAGTTGCAGTGATGAACAAATGAAACAAACATTTCTCATTTGTTTGAAACATCGCCGTTTACATTAAATATATAAATATTTTAAAATGACTATTTTTAAATTATGATTTGTGAGTAAACAGCTTAATTTTATTCGTTAAATAGTCCTAACAAATGCCACTCTTGATTTCCAAATTCTCTAGATAAATTGGAAAACACTCGTAGCGTTACTTATGATAAAGTTCACCCCATGCGGTACTAATGTTAGTGACACACAAGATCAATAGTAACAGTTGACAGACACAAAATATGTAATAACTTCAATACGTATAGCACTTGTTTCCGATCTTCATATGAATTACACAATAAGCAGACTTAGTTGAATAGCCTGTTGGTGCATTTGCTGTCTGCTGGGGGTGGTGTGTGCGCGCGCGCGCTCGTGTGTGTGTTTTTTCTTTTAATCTCTTCTATAGCTAGTTTATTTTCTTTATTGTACAAAGTGAGGGATTGTTCATATCTATACACATGGCCTTTTTATGTATGAGTGTAGATGCATATTATTGTGTATGTGATGTAAACGTAAACTTATTCATTGTTATATGCATTTTTATGTAAGAGTGTAGCCTTGTATGTATTTGTTCATATATTATACTTTTTTATTCATGGAACAAAGTATGCACATACGGCCAAACAAGCCCGTGCGAAATGTAAATTAAAATGTACTTTCTTTTATTTAAAAAAATAGTCAAATTCCATTACTGCCACCACCACCACCACCACCACCACCACCACCCACCACCACCAATACGCCATCTGTAAAAAGTTTAAGACGACTAAGATATTAAAAGCCTATTATAAATTTTGATCTCTAGTTTTGTAAGAAGTTATTTTCCCAAAATCAGGGAAACCTCACCTTTCGAAGTGGAGGTTTACCTGAATCCCGAAATTTGAAAAAAATCTTCTAGTAGCCTCCATGTCTGATGTCACAATGTAAACTATCAAAGTGGCACTATCGAAACCGTAGGTTCATGGCCGCGAGGAAATAAGCTCTCAATACGTCGCTGGCCTGAATTATTTTTTCCAGTCATCCCCTGTATAATTAGTTCCGTCAAGTCATGGTCAATGCCATTCTCCCTCCTCATTCCTGGCCTATCTACTGGGCGCTTTTTTCTACGGTTTTTGTACAATGAGTTTCCCTGTATCCCGTTCATTTCCTATTTGTGCCATATGTCCTGCCCTTTGCAGTATATGACACTGTTCTTATTATACATGTTTTCTCATACAGATCATTGTTATGTAGTCTTCTCAATTCACATATATGTTCGTATTTTTTTGGTCCACAATTTTTGCTATGTATTTTATTCTCAAATACCTGTAATCTTTTCTCTTCCCTTAAAGTAAGAGTCCATGTTTCACATTCATATAATATACTGGAAGAATAACAGTTTTGTGTATTTTCATTCTAATTTTTTACAGAAGTTCCTGTAATACATTCATTTACCGAATTGATCCTATGTATAATTTCCTTCTGCACCTCATGCTTCATTGTAATTCTACAATTCAAGTAATAAAATTAATATTTGTACAGAAATGGATGTTTTAAGAAGATCAGCTGGAAAATCTAGAATGGATAGAATACGAAATAAAAAAATAAGGGAAATTATGGGTGTACAAGAGGAGCCAGACATCATAGACATTATAGAAAAGAAAATATTACAGTGGTATGGCCATGCCAAAAAAATGCCTGAGCAAAGATTGCCTAAAATTGTTATGGAATGGATCCCAATGGAAAGGAGGAAGAGAGGAAGATCGAAGAAAACTTGGATATAAGGGGTACAAGCAGCTATGAATATCAGAGGATTGGAGGAAGATCAATGGATGAACAGAGAGGAATGGCGTTTGGTTTCCGGAAGATGGCAGCAGCTGCCATGATACCGGATGATGTTCGTAAAACACTAAATCGGACTATAACTTGGATTTGCTGAGGAATTCGCATAGTGCACGTAATTCCTGGGCGACGGACTATTTAGTTGGAGCATACTGACAAGGGAACTGTCAATCATTGCAAGCCGAAATTTGCCTTGACATTTTTCCTACAAAATCGTTATGATTTACCAAGGTCGTGTCCAAAAAATTATCTGCCTTTTTAACCGCAAGGCACAGAGATCGAAGCCAGAGTGCAGCAATGGCAGTCCATTGTACCGAACATAGGTACATCCCTGCGCGAGTAAAGCACAGAGTGCAGTGAGGCGGGACGCGGTGCGAACGATAGGTAGTGAGGGTTTTGCAGTCTTCCAATGGAAGGGTTTTATTACTTCTATATAGTTTAAATGAGATATTTGGCGCTTGATTTTAATTTCTTGCAAGTTAAAAATGGCAGATTGTGTTTTACACAGTCTTTGCACATCACAATGCTTCTCTGGGGGGAAAAAATCAAGGTAGGTTTCGACATGCAATGGTTGTCAGTTCCCTTGTGAGAATTATTTTTTATGAATTCTATTCCATATTAAAAATTGATGCCACTTAATGTATAAGCAACTTTTCAATTTATTCTGTTTATATTTCCTGTTGAGTATTTCTATTTAGGAAAGTAAAACTGTCATTTTGTTTTTTTTTAGAGAGAAGATTCCAGCTGATGTTTTATGTAAGACCCTCAGGAGTTGAGTGTATTTGATTTTACAAATCGAAACCGCACGATGTAGCCAAGTTTCCAAGTTGAACTTCTGGTTAGCAAATTCAATAGCGCAGTAACAAGAGCCAACTGTATGAAAGTCAACAAGAATGTAACCTGCTAACTTAGCAGATCTCACTCCCAGCGCGCACCTACTTCTGCAGGAACAAACTCAATAATATTACAATCACATTTAATAAATAATAATAATAATCATTATTCAACTTAGAGACGCACATCCTCTTTATAGAATATAAGAAGGCCTTTGATAAAGTATCTAGACCAAAATTATGAAACATATTAAGTGAAAAAGGAATTCCACTACATTTGACAGTAGTAATTAAGAAAATGTATGAAAAAACAAAAATAAATCCAAGGGAACCAATACATATAACAGGAGAAGTTAGACAAAGTTGTCCATTATCAATCACGCTTTTTAACATTTATTTCGACGACATGATAAGATCATGGAAGCAAATGACGACTGGCGGAATTAACTTAGGAAATATAGTAATAAAAACAATAGCCTTTGCAGATGACCAGATTTGAATAGTAAAAAAACAGGACGAACTACAAAGAATGCTATATAAACTAAATGAGATATAAAAAATACAACATGGAAATATCCTCACAAAAATAAAAAAACAATGGCATTCAAGGGCGCTCATCCAGTTCGGACAAAGATAATATTAGAAAATAAACCAATAAAACAAGTAGCAAGATATAGATTTATTTTTTTAGATTTATTTATTTAGCCTGGTGGAGTTATAACTTCCTGGGTTGCGAAATATTATACACAGCGGAAACAGATATAAATAACAAACTAAATAAGTTTAATTATATAACAGGAACACTAAAAAGAACTTTGAAAAATAAAGCCAGGAAAGACTCTATAATGAAATTATACAAGACAATGGCAGTGCCTATTATTACTTATGGAACCGAAACATGGACAGTGACAATCTGCGGAATACAAGCTGCTGAAATGAGATTCCTCAGACCAATAGCAGGATATCAAAGAACAGACAAAAAACATAACACAGAAATAATACAACTAAAAGTAGAGGAATTAAACAGAACTATAGAGAAATACAGAACAAACTGGAAAGAACACTTGGCAAGGATGACAGAATATAATACCAAAAGCAGCATACAACTATTCACCACGAGGAAGAAGAAGTTTGGGAAGATCAAGGAAAAGATGGAAAGAGCAGCAATTTGGAGCCGGAACAGGCTAGTAAATAAGCCTAAACCGTGAAGAAGAAGAAGAATCATTATTAGGAATTTTCTGCAATACAGTAGTTTTCCTACAACCCATTGTAAATTTTACTCCTCCATACATCCCTATTCTCTACATGATTCTCTGCTAATCATCTCGACACAATAGTCCTATGCACTCCTTGAATCCATTGTTCTATTGGTCTTCCTGTCTTCTGTTACCGCTTCAAAATTTAATTATTTAGGTATCATGTCATCCGACATTCTCTTTACATGGTTCAAACCATTTCACTCTTTTTTCTTCAATAACTTGTAGAATATCTTTTTGAACAACCATTATTTCTCTGATTTAGTATTCCTAATTATGTCTCTTGTTGAATTTCTAGATGTCCTCCTCCAGAAGTCCATCTGTCACCAATAGTTGTGCTTGCTCTCTGCTTATGTACACCATTCTGCACGATATTCTCCACCAATGAACTTTAAACAAGTGTTTCAGTTCTACTGAGAATGTTTCTACTTCACAGCACCGAATTTAACATTCCAATTGTTTTCCTTCCTTGGCTTACTCTGTTTATATAAGAATTGCTTCTGACTCTGATATTGATCCCAAATATTTGAATTTGTTAACCGTCTTAATTTTCTAATTTTAAATCTGAAAAATTTCATACATTTGCATTAAACATGATAAATATACTGTGTTTTATTATAATTAATAATTAATCCACAACTTTTATATCATCAATAAGTTTACTTATCATGTAGGAAACATCCTCGTTGTCTTGTGTAGTTAATACTTGATCGTTTGTAAATAATAATAATAATAATAATAATAATAATAATAATAATAAATAATAATAATAATAATAATAATAATAATAATAATAAGCTTAATGTCACCCGGCCTTGTCTAGATGCAATTTACAATAATAACTACAGAGATATTTGAGATATTTCAATTATTTTACTGAGCGTTACAAACATACGAGTATTTTAAAATAAATTTTATCATAATTCACCACATTCTTGTCCTACCTACTGGGCACTTCCCGTCTGCTTTTCTTACAAGGACCTTCCATGCCCCAATTTCATATCCCATCGTGTCATATGTCCTACCCATCTCAATCTGCGAGAGTTAACTGTTCTTATTATAAGTGGTTTCGAAAAATATAATGAATTTCTTTAAAATTGCATTGCTATTAAATCATCATTAATTTAAAGAACATTTGGGTGAGTCAACTTAGTTAATTGACGTACACTTAGCAAAAACAAATCTGCCGAATCTTTATCACGAATATTTCAAGTTCTAACGCGCGATTCACACGAGTAAACTAATTACACAGTAGATCTAAAATATGTTTCCCTTCTTCCTTTAAATAGCATTATTTCAAACACCAGCAAGCCAGCGAACGCTTAGCTCAGTGCTTAGTGGCTTGATTCGTATGCAAAGAGGTCACATATTCGATTCCCGACGAGGTTAAATTTTTAATTGTTAAAATGCTCTCTATTTTATTCTGTCTATCCATTCTTAAAGAAAAAACGTACTACTTGGAAGTATTGCTATTTTTATTATTTATTTATTTACAAATGGGTTTAAAATGCAATAAAACATATTCCTGTGCCTAAAGATTTTTAAATTTTTATCTTCTTTTTCCATTCTTCTCTATCTTCACATTCCAATTCTTCCAGACCTAGCTTCCTCGTACCTCTTCTTACATCATCCATCCATTTAAATCTAAGTGAACGTCTCTTTCCTTTCCCAGGTTGAATCCATTCCAAAGCTTGTCTGGATAATATTTTCTCTGGCACCCTACGTATATGACCATACCATTCTAGTTGTCTGTATCTCACAAAATCTAATATCGAATTTTGAATGTCTAGTTGAGCGTCTAAAACAAGCAATTTCAGTAGACATGAGCTTTCGACCCAAATTTTTATTCAACTGCCAAGATTCTGCACCTATGTTAGCGTGCTTCGAATTATGGATTAATACATTTGTATTTTGGTATCTATTCTTATGTTCGTATCCCACGAAAATCCATTTGACATTGTTATTATTGATCAGCCTTTTTGAATACTATATTTGATGTAATTTTCTTGGGTACAGTTTGAGTTAATTTTGATCTCCAGGTAATTATATACTTCACATCCTTTGATACATTCCATTATTATTATTATTATTATTATTATTATTATTATTATTATTATTTATTATTATTATTATTAGTATTACTATTATTATTATTATTATTGTCCATCATCTATGGACTTATTATGCTGGACTTGACATATATAAACTATTTTTTTTAATTGAAGCGTGAAACTTTTTTCTCGCTAATACGTAATAAATAAATAAATAAATAAATAAAGAAAAATATACGAAGCTATATTATCTTTTATTACATATATTTATAGAATTATCATGAAAATGTGGTACTGCACACACAATTAAATTTATACCGGTACCTAAATAGTGTTATAGAGTTTACGAAGGCAGGAATATTACTTAATATAGTGTAAAGTGGACGTACATTACGCGGCAGGAATTAAATTTTATATGATGTACTTTGCTCAAATACAAACGAATAAAAAACCTTGTCGTGGGATTCGAACTCTGACTCTCATATATATTTCATATTTTTGTAATTGGTTTAACGATCTACAATACTCAAACGTCGGAGATTTGTTGCTAATCCTGTTTGTCTTGTTTACTGTTACACTATGGATGAAAGTTGAACTTTATTTGAAATGTCGCAATTTTAGTAATACTGCATTTGTTGAACTCTCGTATATATCTAGAAACATGTCTGCTTCACTGTTCTTTAACTATTTAAGACGATTAAAACCAAATACAGGGTATTTAAAATATTTAACAATGCGTTACGTCGTGAACCACAGCTTTAGCTCTTCGAGAATGCGCAGTGGGCCATAACAGGGACTCTAGTTTTTGAAGCGGCTCATTCTTTTTTTTTTTTTGAACAAAATCAGTAACAGCAATGGACTAGCTTGCTTACCTAGCATACACGTTACTTTAGTTTGCACCCCCCCCTCTCTTCTCTCCGACTGTTGCCACTATTAATCGTAGTTTCGGTTACACGGATTATGGAGCTGTTTCTAGAACTATACACCAGGGATGCGGTATATTGTGATGCAGATATGAAGTGTTGACCGCTCCTGTAGATTCTCATCTACATTGTTCCTCTATCTACTGTATTAGAATTGCATTGGTTCTCTAATTATCATCTAAGGTATCCGGGAGACGCCTTTTTGCGCATGATTGATGTAACTTCTTTTTAAACCAGCGTCGTAGATTAATTACTTCTCTGTCAATGTAATAAAAGGGGACCTCAATTCGAAAACATGCTAACTCCAAAATATGGCAAATTGATTTAAACACAACATAGCTATGGTAATATATTGTGATCATTTTGTCCTGAATGACAAAAACTCTCTAAATCACACTCTTTCCCATATTTATTGTCGTGCTACAATTCTAAACCATGCTATGTCCATGGAGTTGGTAGGTTTAGAATGATGTGGTTATGAATAAACAAATACATAAAAGTATGTATAATGATTAAAGCTTGTTCTTTAGTTATACTTTCAGCGCACATAAATACTACAATCTTGTATGTTTCACATTTTGTGCAACACTGCAAATAGTAAAACTGGGCTCTTCATGCTTGTGAATAAAACTAATAAAAAGTAACTTATTGTTAAACATTTCTGAAAACGTGCACATTTATAATTGTGTTTCCTTTCAAATAACCCATACCCACTTTATATGTAATTATTTAGTACATTTTGCATTTTTCCCCATAATTCTGCTGCTAAATCATGCTAAGTCGATTTTTAAAATTTGATTTTGAAGGACTAAACAACAGCCTCGTTGTTTCTTTTATCTATAACAAAAAATTCAGAATCAAAATCTCAAATAACAACCATATTAAACAGTTTTATGCTTCTCCTGAAATTTAAAAAAATTGACATATCATGTTTTGGAATTACAAAAGAAAGAAGACATTGAGGTTCTCATTAAAACACTTTTGTAAAAATAAAATACCTATCTTCATGCATCCTAGTTAGTAGACTCCAAAAGTGATTATCGTTTTACTGAATTCCGAAGGAATGAAGCCATTGAGGTTGTCCTCATAAAAGAGTTTTAAAGAATTTTTGCATTATATATATATATATTGTTACATTGTTACATGTCGTGTAAGCGGCGTTTGAATTGCGCGGGTGAGTCGTCCCTAGCTACTTAGTGACCCGCAGAGCCGCTTGAATGGTGTGGAATGTGTTGCCAGACCTTTCCACCAGCGTATCCTCCTCCTTGGAGAAAGATCGGAAGCCAGAGGTTTCTGGGCTTCGAAGTTGCTCGAAGCTATTACTAGAGGTTTCCTCCCCCGCCTATATAAAAGAGCTGACGAGAAGGCCGGCGATTCAGTTTGCGATAATTGGTCCGTGACAACTAGTTCTGTGTTGGATGGCGAGAGTTAATTGTGAGCGTAACTGTGAGGAAGGATTGTGTCTACAACTGTGTTATAAGTAATTATCTTATAAACTGTCAAAAAGAATAGTTGTTAAATCAAATTGTGATTGAAGATTTAGTGATAATTGTGGAGAAGGAAATAAAGTGAAAATAAAAAAAATACATAGCTACTGTGTACATATTTAAGTCCAAATAAGTAAAAGGAAAATCCAGTGCTCATTTGGGACAATATATATTCCATATAAACATTTCACAAATATGTTCCATTAGCTGCGTTTAAATGGTGCCATTCCAGACACATGTTTCCTCATCAGGATATAAAATGGTACCATTCCAGAAACATGTTCCATCACCAAAATTTAAAATGGTACTATTTCAGAAACATGTTCCATTAATAAGATTTAAAATGGTACAATTTTTAAAACATGTTCCATTGTCAGGATTTTAAACGGTACAATTTCAGAAACATTCTCCAATATCATAATATAAAACGGCACCATTTAGAAAACGTGCTCCACAATCGAGGTTTTAAAATTGTCCATTTCAGTAACATGTTCAATCATCAGGATTGAAAATGGTACCAAACCAGAAACATTTTCCGGTATCATTATTTAAAATGGTACCATTTAGAAACATGTTGCGCAATCGGGATTTAAAAATTGTTCCATTTCAGTAACATGTTCCATCGTCAGGATTTAAAATGGTACCATTTAAGAAACATGTTCCATCATGACGATTTAAAATGGTACAATTTAAGAAACATGTTCCATCATGAGGATTTAAAATGGTACCATTTCAGAAACATATCTGATCAAGATAATTTAAAACGGTACCATTTTACACGCTGATGATGGAACATATTTCTGAATGGCCTTCAAAGTGATTTGACTGAAGAAGTGATTAAACTAAAATTTTAATAGTTGAAGATGACTGGCATATCATATAGGCCTACGCATGTTAAGATTTTTATATTTTACAGAGAAACCTTAACGGTGGTTCATTATGTATTTTAAAGGTGTTGAAAATGCATCATATGACACTTGTTTGTGAAGGTTACGCGTTTGTTTCGGGTTCGTTCAATGAAGCCGGAATTGTACTGTTTTTTAAAGTGTTATGTAGGACATCGTTAGATGCGTTGTTGAAGGCCACTAATATATTTATAATGATACTGTAACTGACATCAAATCTCAAGCCCCTCGTGCTTTTTGTCGCTTCACAAGCCATTGTAATTTACAGTAGAAATTGATTTCCTCGCTGGTTACCGCAGACGTGGGAGGTGGTAAATGCAATCTCTGCCATTAAAATAATTCTATGTTTCACTCAGGTGGTCCTATTAGGATTTCCTGGAATGATGGCGACGGTTTCACATATCAAGTTTGAACTTTCATCCAAAAATACAAAATCGCAATGTACTGGCTCAGAAGTTAGCATTTCAGGGTAGCATTCGATAGATTCCGAGCACATATGGGCAGACCGTTGGGTAAGACGACCCTGTCTAAACATTATTATTATATATATTTTTTATATCATCTAAGAATCTGCTAGGAAATTCGATAAGTAATGGCAACTGTTGTAACATCACAAAACATTTATTTAGGTTAATCTTGACACCGTAAACTTCATTTATAGTCTTCTGTCAAGCCAACTATACGTTGCCAAATACTTGGAATACGGCGAACTCCACCTGCAGCACCATTTCTTTTGATATCTCTTTCTTCTTATCGAACTACAGCTTTCAGTATAGCAACTCCTGATTGAAATGCCTCGTAGATGATCTTTGAGAATAAGCTCAAGGATTCCTGTCTGGTGAATTTGGTGGATGTTTGAATACTTCCCAATTGCATCTTCTAAACAAATTCTACTGAACATCTTTTTAGGGCGGTATTACTTACTAAATGTGAGAAACAGTGAATTTGTTCACAAAATATTGATATTCATTGAATAATGAAATCAAAGAATATAGCGATAAATGATTTAGACATGTAGAAAGAATGAATGTAATAAGGTTACCAAAAGCAGCATTTAACTAGAAGCCAAGAGATTCAAGGAATGTAGGAAGGCCAGTGAAACGAAGGACAGAACAACTGCGAGACGGAACAGGCAATTTGCCTAGCCCGTGAATTGAAGAAGAAGAAGAAGAAGAATATTGCTATTTATAGACTTTAAATATTACAGATGTATACAACAAAGAGTGTTCAACAACATACTACATCACCACTAGGATCGCTGATTTACAACAATGTTGCCATTACTTATCGAATGCCCTAGTAATTATACTTCACGCATAATCTGGCGGATGGGTACAATTACTTATATGCTGTTCCTCTCAGTGTTTAGATAGTTCCTGTCGTGTGCTACACGGGATAATTTTGCAGTCAGTTACAAGTTTAGCTTAACTTAGAATCACTTCTAAGTACAAATTCTCGTTTGAAATGTATCTTCAGTAATAACAGATGAGTAGATATTTCTAAGTCAGTAGTACCAATTCATTTCTTGTTTTCTGAAGTACAATGATATCATGCACCCGCCAATTTAGAGTGCGCGATGTATAGATGCCTATAAAAGATCAATATTCTTCATCTTCTTCTTCGGCTTTCCCCCACTTATAGGTTTGCCGTCTTCAGTTTCCAATTATTTCTATCGTTCCAATTTCCTTCTTCCAAATTCCTATCATCCATTATACAGGGTGGACCGCTCGAATGGACCTAATTTCAATTGCTTGTTACTGGCAAACGGTTGAAGATAGAAACTTAAAACAACGTTCATATTACAGAAAAACTCACCAAGTTTTGATATCCAGATCACCACATCTCTATATGAGCCCCAGCAGTCACTGTGACGATATCAAAGCGATGAACAATTTCTTGCCAAGTACGTTGGAGTATGTCTTCTGGAATGTTCTCAATAGCCTCTATGATGCGCTCACGAAGATCACGAAGGTCTTTGACTGGGGTGGTGTAAACTTTATCTTTGACATAGCCCCAGAGAAAGAAATCCAGTGGTGTTAAATCGGGAGATCTCGGGGGCCACGCGATTGGTCCTCCCCTACCAATGCAACGGCCAGGGAAAATGTTGTCCAAAGTCGTACGAACTTCATTGGACCAGTGGGGAGGAGCACCATCTTGCTGGAAAACGATGTTAGGCTGCAGTTGTTCAATTTGTGGAAAGAAGAACTGCTCCAGCATGTCAAGATATGTGGTACCACGAACAGTTTTCTCGGCGAAGAAAAACGGTCCAATGACCTTATTATGTGACAAACTGCACCAAACATTCATCTTCGGACTATCACGAACATGCTCTTGAATAGCGGAGGATTCTCCGATCCCCAGATCCGCACATTATGCCGGTTTACCTTGCCTGACAAATGGAAAGTGGCTTCGTCCGAGAAGAAAATCTTGGTCATGAAGTCAGGATCAGCGCCGAGACGGTCCAGCATCGTATTGGCGAATTCCACTCGTTTCGGCATGTCATTCGGCTCCAGACGTTGCACTAACTGCACTTTATATGCGTGCAGTTTGAGGCGTTTGTGGACAATCCGTTGTAATGTCGATTTTGGTATTTGAAGTTCCCGCGAAGCTCTTCTTAATGACTTCCGGGGGCTTCGCTCAAATGCGGCTTGAACATTTGCTACCCTGTAGTTCTGACATAAGTTTACCATTTTCATCTTGATCTGCCACATTTATTTATTCTAGGAGGTGATCATTGGTATATATTTTTTGGCCATCTTTCATCTTCCATTCTCTGTACATGGCCATACCATTTAAGAGTTATTTTCAATTCTCTCAACAACAGATGTGGTGACATTCTCTCCAAAGGAATTAATTTCTTATTTTATCCTGTCTTGTTTTTTTGAAGGCTTCTTCTAAGATAATCAAGAGGATCAAGCTAAGACGTAATATTGCAAGACAAAATGGACATATTTAAACATTGTGAAAATTATAAGAAGCCTATTTAAGAGTTATGAATGCCGATTGGTAAACAAGATTAATAAGTCTAAAGAGTTTGACTTTGCGAAAATCAGTATGAGACGACAAAAACACTAAGGGCATGTTTCGAAACCATATATCTGGAAGAATAAAAGCATTATATATTTTCAGTCTTTAATTTTTTTAAAGTTGGGGCTAAAGAGTCCCTGTAATAATTGTATGCAATTCCATAATAATTGAGGTCTGTTTGATTTTTTAAATGTAATATTAAATAAATAAGTATATATATACATATATATATATCTAATGTTATGTTATTAATCGGCCGCGGTGGTCTAGTGGTTATGTTCGTAGCCTCTAGTTCTGAGGTCCGCAGATTCAAATCTGGCCGAGTTCCATGGATTCTTAAGATGGAAAAATCCAAGGGAACAAGTCCTCCGGCAGGGACTTTAAGCCGTGGGTCACGAGTCTGAAGTTTTTCAGTCTTGACAAAGAATCACAAGCCTGAATAAAATATATCTAAGCAGAATTTAACCGACCTTCATACATCCAAATAATACCTCAGTTCCCTACTGGATGTCTCATTGAGGTGAAGTGCTAACTACCTATCACTCAATTATATCTGTAGGTAAATAAGTGAAACTAAATTAACCTGGCTGAGAAACTCTCGCCTAGAAGCACCGGTTTTCCTACGTCGGCCTACTGACTGTATTACATACAAGAAGACCAAATTATAAACAGATATATAATTTTATTATTACGAATTATTTTTCCCTCTTGCAAACGGCCTCCCATTAAATCTATTCACTGCAACGCAGTATTGACAATAGAGTATATTAATACTGTATCGCTGTAGTATGTAATAGTCACGTCATCAAAGAATTAGTGACCACCATTGTTTTGATATGAACATAAACTAATGCCAAGTGTCACAAAGGGCATTCTGCTGTATTATTATCGCAATTAATGACCATGCCATCATGTTTGATTTAATATACTATCCAACCATCAATGGCTTTATGAGGGGTTAGCAGATATTAAGCCATACAAAAACTGTAAAACAAAAATATATTTCGTATTGTTATAGCTCAGATATCAATACATTTTTCATTATAGAGTGATTCCATGAAAATGTCATACCGAGGTGAAAATTTTGAAATTGACACAGGAATAATTTTTTGGCGTAATATATTTCTTTAGGGATTCTATAAGATAATGTTTCAGATGTGTATTATTTTAATATAATATTATTGATAGAACTTGTAATATTCCAAACCTGTAAAAGCACGCAAAATTTTACCAATTTGTTGTTTAATGATTTGGCCGTATTAATTCGTTTTATTTTACAAAATATTTTGTTAAACCATACTTTGGTTCTCCCTAGTCATAAATGTAATCATATTAATTGAATTCTAATGTTCTATATACCTTAAATGTGTCCTAAAATTGTTAAATGCAAGCTATGGTCAGTCAGTCACGGAAAACGTATAAAATTACTGTACATAACATAATAATTGATGGAATAAAATTTCCTCTTGGATTCTACGTTATCGGTACACAACTAACAAAAAAGTATTGAGGACATTTTCTTGTTAAGTCATTATTTTTCCCGCTAGTGTCCCGTGACTGACATTTGTCCTATCACATATATGCTAATACGCATGATACAGTCAGTTGCTTGCTGCACTCCGGTGAGGATTAACATAAACATGGTTTAGGAAATGTGGTAGACTGTTCTGCTCAGCTGCTCCATATTATAATTATTGACCCTATTTGTGTCAATTTGAGCTAAAAGACAGCGATGGCATTTAAATATATTCAGGAAAAAGGTTGCAGTAAACGAAGCAGCCATACTTGTTGATTTCTCAGAAAATTATACCTACAAAGAACAAAATAAGATCCAAGCAGTTCATTGGAAAAATTAGCATAGGACCTATCTCAATATTAACTGCTGTTGCCTAGTTTAGATGGAAAGTGACAGAAGTTCATAAGAAATACTTTGTTCTAGTGTCAGATAGGTGACGCATAGCAAGTGTGCTACAGATATTTTCTATAGAAAAGTGTGTTTTTTGAACTATAGTGATTTCTTCAAAAACTTGAGAGATTAACATTTTCAGTTGGAGCAGCAGGTAATAGATATAGGCCTATACATTTAGCAATGTGACACTGCTTACATGCATATTTGGATTTTGACATAAAATGGAACTTCTTTGAATCGTACAATGGAAAGGGGGTGTGATTGGCGGCCAAGTAGATAGGATGGCACGGATGTATGAAACATCGGGAAAGAACATACAAAATGGTGCAGAATTATGTAATGCGAGTTGTAAAACCAACAAATAACTGGAGTCACAAAATAATATAGAAGAAGGAAAGATGTTTTTAGAAAAACAATTGAATATCTTGCATCTATCACAGACTCATTGCGTATACAAAGTGAAAGCGTTGGATCCATATGTTATAGAGTGTGCACAACTGTCAAACAATCAGCGCAACAAATTCATAAGTTCATGTGTTAAAAAAATAAAAGCTGAATGGCGCGACAGGCCTAGAAAGCCCTTGGTTGCTGACCTCACATCCAAGTATATCAATCACAGAGGTAGACAATCATCTAACTAACATTTAGAGTGACATGTGATCAGCATGTCGGATACTCCAGCTGTTATGGCTGGTTTTCTCGACCGCAACCGCTAAATATTGTAGCTGCCCAAATACTTCATGATTCTGGGCGGCACCAATCCCATTGTGGCCGAAAATCCATGAGAAAATTTCTTCTCTCATGGGCTCGAATCAGTGCTCTCTATTGAGACATCTTGACTCAAACCATTCAGTTACAGCGTGAGACTTCATGCGTGACAGGAAACATTATTTTTATTAATTGGTCAAGTCAGGCCAAGTTAGCGGCGAAGACTAGGGAAATAAATGATTGTATAAGCGATCTCATACATCGATGTTATGATGTGAGTCATCAGAACTCAGGCTAATTAGAGTTATATTTTTATGGTTGTTTAAAAGTAGAATACAATACGCCGGCTATTGTTTACTAACTACAGCTTACTAGTGCGATTCATGATAATTTGTTTTGAAAGTACTTGCACTCTGATAAATAACTAACTTATTAAGAATGTTTATACATTCTGGGGGCTTAACATTTTAATTTCAGTGGTTCAATCTAGAAATCAGAAATACTAAATCTTACATTGGGTAAACTGTAATAAACACCTGTAATATCTGGGTGGTCGATTCCTTCTATAATTATAAGGATTATTTTTAAAGTATAAATAATAATCAAAGTAAGTAAGAGTTGTGTCAGGAGGTGAAGATCGTCTTGAAGTTCTAGTAGATATCTGTAAATTATAGATTAGGAATCAACCCCAGGAATTCTTCGGAAATGTGGTTAGTAGATAGGATTAAACCTAACTATAAGAAGACACAGCGGAGCAGTAGTGAGAAACAAACAGACTTTAATACAAAAAAACGTGAGACAGGGTATCGGTAACACCGATGAAAAAAAACTGTCTAACTTACAATCATAAGTTTCATACATATATACCAGTTGAGTAATGACGTAGTTACAATGTATACGTGAGAATCAATTTGGTTGTATTGTACATGTAACCAGATTCTCCCTTTCTGAAAAGCATATTGAATGCGCTTAACCTATGACCTTTTAAAAGCTAAGTCATCATTAGGTAAGACTACCTATTGTGTAACAATCCCTTATACTGCATGACTTTTCCAATAACTACAAAGGTAATACCTATTTAAATATTCATGACAGAATTCTTTAAAATCATTCTTCAGCATATTTTAACAAAAAGATCAATTAGGTCAATAATTGTGTTAATTTAGGACAGTCATACATTATAATGAATGTTCATATTATAAAATATATATATATTATGATATACTTCAATATATATTATGATATACTTCAATATATATTACACTCTTCCCCCTATAGAAAGTTTTGAATTACATAATTCGAAACTTTACTAACGAAATGTTTTATTTTTATTTCTAGTTCTATGCGCAATACTATCTTTATCTTCTTCATCTTTTGGGATACATTCTGTGGACAACTGGGGTCTCTAATTCTTTCTCCGATAAGCGGTGATGACTTGAGGGACACGACAGGTGAACTCTCATCATTACCTGTAGTTTTAGTGTATACTACACGATCATGCCCAGAGTAATTATGTATGTTAACACACAGCCTCTCGGTCGTCTCCTTCCAGCATTTTCTTGGAGTCCATTTATCCCATAACCAAAATATTAAAGTTCTGTAGCTCTTACAACAGCAAAATGCAACAACAACAAGTCAAGGTTACGAATATGATCGTACCCATTACAGAACTCCATGTGGTTATATGTATATACCACTTCGAATAATCATTTTCTTCTTGCTGTTTTATTAACTTACCTAAATCATCGGCCTTCATACTGGCCATTCTCAAATCATCTACCGATGACATTAGGTTAGACATAGGCATGTCCAATTGTAATTTCTCGTAGTCGTTAGTTTTATCCATATCAAAGCAACAGTCGAAGTCAAGAGGTGCTGTCGGTATAAAATCTATGGTTAAGTTACTTACCAAATTACTCATGGCATGTAAGGTTACGTGGGCATTAAAAGCCTTGCAATTCTGTCCTAGCGATAATTTACCTTCCTTTTCAATATTGAGTTGTGTTGATTTGTCGCCACATAACACAGTCATACGATCTGGTTTTGGGGTGACAAATAACCATTCATTAGATAAATATAAGGGAATCCAGTAGGATTTGTTCAATGTGAAAATTCTAGTCTCGCAACTTTTTGGAACTTTAGTGGTGGATGGATGAAGAAGTGAAGCTTCACAATCAGCTTCAGGGTGTACAAATAAATCGGTATATTTTCTTTACATACATAATGCAAAAGATTAGGACGAAAACATCCTGTTAGTTCATTAGTTGTCATTTTTCCGTAATGTTGTCTCAACGGGTCACTGAAAATATATTCTTTGTTTGCGCTTAGAAAAATGTAAATATTACCTTCCTTCTTGACAGGAAAAGGAAGTGTTTTATACAAGTGATACGGAGTAGGAGAGAGAAGGGGTATTTGTAATACATATACTAGATATTGTTTATAAGAATAGGTGTGAGGTGTAATTAAATTTTGAAGTTCTGAAAAAGAAAAATTAGGGTAGTCCAGACCAGTTTGGTAGCGTTTGGGCTTTCATAACATTCTTAATTCTTTCCACCGTAATTAATTGAGGTTGAAGAGTTCCTTGCTCTGCGTGTACAAATGCGTCTATAAGAAGCTCAAAAGAATGCTGGCATTCTTCCACCACCTCTAAGAGAAATCCTTATTTGTTCATTGGCTAAACTAATACCTTCTATTTCCTTCTGCAGTGCGTTAATCCTATTAGTGGTATAATTATTTAATTTTTATTAAACCATTTTTTAAAATATTTTCATTCCGGTTCACCCTTGCTATAGTTAAGTTAACTGAATTAATGGTTGATTTAATCACTGTAATTTCATCCTTTAGAATATGCAAAAATTCTGCCTGTTCCTTCTCTAACTGTGAAATGTGCTTATTATATTCCTCTGCATCAGATTGAGTCAGAGTACCGAATAATATCTTAGCAATATCTCCCATAAAATTTAAAAACGCCTCTCTTGCTTCTA
The DNA here is from genome assembly GCA_030220185.1 of Diploptera punctata. Classification (NCBI taxonomy): domain Eukaryota; kingdom Metazoa; phylum Arthropoda; class Insecta; order Blattodea; family Blaberidae; genus Diploptera; species Diploptera punctata. The sequence continues at coordinate 606,569 of JASPKZ010002340.1, forward strand.
GTATTCTGTTCATTAGGTGTTTTTAAATATTCTGTGACTAATTCTTTTTAAATTTTCAACATACCTGACTTTTGGTTTTACAAAGTGATTTAAACTCCCACAATCTGTCAAATGATACCACTTTTCTCCCTTTATCTTATCACAATAATCAGTTATCAACCGTAAATGATTTTTTGTCTGTTTCCAAAGATCTCTAGTTGGTTCCAAGTTTATATAACTTACCACTTTCCATTGTATAGGGTAAAATTGTATAATTCCTATCTCGTCAAAGTACACACCGGTCTTCGAATCCAGAGCTTTTACTTCTTGAGCGTCTGTAAGCTTCCCCAACCAAAATGGTATTAACATTTTTAGCGTTACCCATGTGTTATGAAGTTTCATTTTCTTTTCCCTGCAAAGGAAAATATGGCTTTAATCTATTTGAATGTACCGTCTCATATTTGCGTTTACCTAACTTTTGTATTATCACGTTGTGACCTTCAGTAGTCTTAACCTCATATGGACCTTTCCATATTGGATCTAATTTATTCCTATTTTCTACTCTGAGAAGTACTAGATCATCCTTCTTGAATTCAACATAATTGCTTTTCACACGCGATCGTTGTAGTTCCTTAAACTTAATAAGCCTTTCTCTAGCTATCTCATGACAACTTTGCAATTTATTCCGTACATTTAGAATTAAATCGTCGTAATTATATAAAGGTTGTGATTTAGTTTGTAAAATTCCTGGGATATTACATTTTTCTTCCATACAATAATTCATAAGGAGAGTATTTAGTAATACTATGGGGGGGGTAGTGTTGTACGTAAAACTGGCGAAAGGTAACCATTTGTCCCAATCGGCTCCTCTAGGATTGCAAAAACAAACGTAAGTAGTTTACTAAGGTCTTATGAGTTCTTTCTAGAGCTCCATTACTTTCAGGGTGATAAGCAGTAGTGCTTAGTTTCTGAATCTTAAATAGTTTACATATTCTTTTAAATAAATCTGACATAAAATTTGTTCCTTGATCAGTTAATATGATATCAGGAATCCCATAAATTAAAATAACATTGTTTACGAAAGCTTCTGTCACTTCTTCAGCTGTTTGTGTCTTTAAGGGTATGACTATTAAATATTTACTTAAGTTATCTTGACAAGTTAATATATATTTATGACCTCTCTCGGTTAGCGGAAGTGGTCCCACTACATCTAAATAAATTTTTATCCAAGGTTCCTTTTGTGTGTCCGTGACCTCTAAAGGTTGTTTTACTTTCTGCTTCTCGTCTTTATTAAATTGACAAATCTTACAAGTTTTAATGTAATTGGTTACGTCTTTCTCTACTCCCGGCCAAGTTATGTATAATTTAATTCGATCGGTAGTTTTATTGATTCCAAGATGTCCTCCAATTGGACAGCTGTGAAATTCCTTGATTATTTCCTTCTTACGATCCTCAGTTAAGTGCGTATTATCCAAGGTGCAACATTCTACAGGGTGTCTACTCAAACTATCTGCGTTTACGTGTCTTTTACCTGCCCTATAATGAATTTCGAATTCAAATTCTGAAAGTTGAAGTTTCCAACGTATTAATCTCGAACTAGGGTCTTTTACTTTAAATAGCCAGACCAATCCTTTGTGATCTGTCACTACTTGAAATTTACGTCCTAGTAAATAAGGTCTAAAATGTCTGCATGCCCATACTATTGCTAATAGTTCCTTTTCTACAGTGCTGTAATGCGATTCGGCTTGATTTAAAGTCCTGCTAGCGTAAGCAATAGGTTTATCATCTCCTAACGTTCCTTGACTAAGAATTGCGCCTAAAGCGTATCCACTCGCGTCTGTCGTTACTATAAAGGTTTGTGTGAAATCTGGATACTGTAACAACGGAGCTGTCGTTAATTTATCTTTCAATTTATTGAAGCTATTCTGTTCCGTATCTTCCCACTTCCATTTTTTATCTTTCTTTAACAATTCAGTCAGAGGTTTTGCAATCGCACTAAATTCTTCTATAAATTTTCTGTAATATCCTGCCAAACCTAAGAATGATTTATGTCTTTAGGTGTCTTTGGAGTTGGAAATTCGGTAACTGCCTGTATCTTATTCGGATCGGGTTTGACACCTTGAGCGGTAACCACGTGTCCTAGATATTTTAATTCTTCTCTCAAAAATTCACATTTATCAGGTTCGATTTTTAAATTGTGTTTCCGTAACTGATTAAACACTTCCCGTAATTTTTTTTTTATGTTCTTCTAAGGTTTCGCCCATTACTAATATATCGTCCATGTACACAAAGCATCTATTGCCTATTGAGTCTTGGAGTACCGAGTTCATCATCCTTTGGAATGTAGCTGGTCCCGACCTAACTCCAAAAGGCAATTTCTTGTACTCGAAATGTCCGTTAGGGGTGCTAAAAGCGGTTTTACATTGGTCTTCCTCAGCGATCGGCACCTGAAGGTATCCACTTGCGCAATCTACTGCTGAAAAATATCTAGCCTTTCCTATTTTGTCTAATATATCTTGTATATTAGGAAGAGGATAGCTGTCTCCTACGGTTACTTCGTTTAACTTTCTAAAATCTATACAAATTCGCCACTTTTCTTTCCAGAAGCATCTTCCTTTTTAGGTATTACTATTAGTGGAAAATTCCATTCGCTCTTACTATGTGCGATAATACCGTCTTCTAACATTTGTGTAACTTGTTTGTCAATCTCCTCTTGATGAGCCTCTGCTAACCTATAATTCTTCAAAGTTATAGCTCTTCCTTTAGGAATTGAAGGTGTGGGTATGGAATGTGTAGCAGCTGTTGTGCTTGTTAGTCTATCTCCCGGAAGCTTAAATATGTCCGCGTATTCTGTGCAAATGTTTCGTATACTATGGGCTCCTTCTTTCACGTGTTCAAGTCTCAGATTTTTATTTAATAAATCTAATCTTTGAGGTACGAAAATTTTCAACTGATACTTCCTGTTCCTTACTTATTTGAGTGTGGGCGGTTTAACTAGTTCTGGTATTTTCTTTATTATCTGTGCGTCAGCTGTTAAATTAATTACTAGGCATGTGAATGTCTTATCACATTTTGTTATCCCGTTAGCGCAAATTAGCCCTGGCTGTAAAATTTGCCGTTCTATGAATCTGTTCCCTCTTTCGTTCGTAGGAAATTCCATTAAATTTTCACTATACGGAGGAATAATCATCTTTTTATTTAACATATAACCTTGTTCCATGAGCCAGTCTTGGCCTAAAATTATATCTAAATCTCTGGGTAATTTATCTACTATATGACAATTAACAACTGTATGATTTTCACAATTATTCAATACTAATTGAGTTATCCCATTTACTTTTATAGAGTTCCCACTATACCTTGTATTTTCATATTACAGTTATCCTTTATAACGTTTCTCTTTAGTGATGTTTCTTTAACTAATGATATTTGTGCACCAGTATCTATCAATACTAAACCTAGGCCATTTTTTAATTGTTCACTTAGGATATACATCTCCCAGGGTCTCGGTTCATAACCAGAGGCGTCCCACTGATTAATAGCATTAAGAGTCCCTACTTCGATCTCACAACACGCTGTCTCCATTGAGGTAGGTTTGGTGTCCTTGGATTTTTCCTTAAATCCACTATCCCAAGTTCTATCCCTTGTGGACGACTCGTAGCGTTTCCCTCTATTATTCCACTGTTTCGAGCCTACAATCTCTTGGCGTTTCTCTCTATTATTCCACTGTTTCGAGCCTACAATCTCCTGGCGTTTCTCTCCATTATTCCACTGTTTCGAGCCTACAATCTCCTGGCGTTTCTCTCTATTATTCCACTGTTTCGAGCCTACAGTCTCTTGGCGTTTCTCTCTATTATTCCACTGTTTCGAGCCTACAGTCTCTTGGCGTTCCCCAACCACGCTAGGCCCACAGTCACAGAACCCATTTATCGGCGTTCTAGTCAACTTATGCAGTTCGCCTTGCGACACTGCCCAACAAACACTGTCATCTGGGGATTCGTTTGCGTCACTAACTATTTTAGCGGCTTTATCTATCCTATCCTTAAACTTCTGATCAACTAGTTCAGGTAATTCCCCTTCCATATTTACCCTAGTATGATCCCTCAGGCACTCCATGAGTCCTGGCGCGCAGTCAGACGGGAGGATTACCTGCGACTGCTCAGGTAACCCGAATTCTCGTTTCCCTGGCGGCCTCCCAGAGCTGCTCTGTCCCGTCCTCCATGCCTACGGGGTTGCGGTCTCTTACCACATTCTCTACTAATGTGCCCTATCTCATTACAATTATAACACCTTATTTCTTTTGTGGCCAGGTTAAACCTCTCTCTTTATCTCTGATCCGTACGGTCTTCTAAATTCCCTTTTACTGCCCCTGTGATTGGATGTCCTTGTCCATTTTGATTACCCCTAAATCTCGTGGACTTTACCTCGCTTTCTTCCTGTAATGCGGTTTCGATTAGTTGCGCTAATGATTCTTCTTCACCCTTAGCCTTTTACTATATACTTAATCTTATCGTCCTTTAAACCCTGCTACGAAAGTACCTTTTAAAAATTCTCCTATCAGCTGTAGGCCTCCTTCTACATATCTCGAATTATCGCGTCTTTCTAACCTCTCCAATCTATTTCTGACTTCTCTTCTTAAATCCATGGCTATTCCATCTAATCTTGAACCCCACTGTGCAACTGTTTCATTTGTACTTTGTTTTGAATTAAAGAGTATTCCTGCATAATATTCTAGCGTTCTCCTTACAGAAAAGTTCTCCTCCAATATTGCTTTAACTTGAATCCAAGTTTCTCTCTCTGTCCTAGCTAAAAGTCTATCTTTAGCGTCTCCTGAAATTTTGGATTCTATAAATCTTAACAATAAGGGTTGTTTGGTTGGATGGACTACCTGAACCGCAGCTTCTACTCCTTCTATAAATTCTCTTAAATGTTTGGGGTTTCCATCGAATGTTCGGGGTATCAACTTAACTGCTTGAACTACAGGGATATAGCTTTCCTCGCTAATATCAATATCGCCCTCGCTAGCCATAATGGAATTGGACTCACCTAAAGAAAGATGTAGGGTGGTCTGAGATGCACAGTTCAGAGTCGTAGTGATGGCCTTTCAGCTCCCCTCAGGGTGCGACTCCTCTCGCGGTGCAGGCTGCCAACGGCTGAACACCAAGGACGTCCCTCGAGCGCGTCGGTGGCTGCTGGTGTTGGCCTCAGGACCACTGTCTGCTTTCCTCTGGTGCGTTTACGGGTACCACGGCGCCTGTGGATTACTCTGGAGCGTTGATCCCTCGAGATAGGCTCTGAATTATCTGGGACTAATTGAAGAGTCTCTCCAGCTCGTTCGCACCTTCGGATGTCTCACTGCTCGCTGGTTTTCCAATCCCGATGCGCTGCCACCATGTAATATCTGGGTGGTCGATTCCTTCTATAATTATAAGGATTATTTTTAAAGTATAAATAATAATCAAAATAAGTAAGAGTTGTGTCAGGAGGTGAAGATCGTCTTGAAGTTCTAGTAGATATCTGTAAATTTATAGATTAGGAATCAACCCCAGGAATTCTTCGGAAATGTGGTTAGTAGATAGGATTAAACCTAACTATAAGAAGACACAGCGGAGCAGTAGTGAGAAACAAACAGACTTTAATACAAAAAACGTGAGACAGGGTATCGGTAACACCGATGAAAAAAAACTGTCTAACTTACAATCATAAGTTTCATACATATATACCAGTTGAGTAATGACGTAGTTACAATGTATACGTGAGAATCAATTTGGTTGTATTGTACATGTAACCAGATTCTCCCTTTCTGAAAAGCATATTGAATGCGCTTAACCTATGACCTTTTAAAAGCTAAGTCATCATTAGGTAAGACTACCTATTGTGTAACAATCCCTTATACTGCATGACTTTTCCAAATAACTACAAAGGTAATACCTATTTAAATATTCATGACAGAATTCTTTAAAATCATTCTTCAGCATATTTTAACAAAAAGATCAATTAGGTCAATAATTGTGTTAATTTAGGACAGTCATACATTATAATGAATGTTCATATTATAAAATATATATATATTATGATATACTTCAATATATATTATGATATACTTCAATATATATTACACACCACTCCAAGCGCGACAGGCCTAGAAGGCCCTTGGTATACCAACCGGTTGCTGGCCTAAGTCCACGTGCGTTAATCACAGAGGTAGACGATCATAAGCCAGTGTAGGGGTGACATGTGGTCAGCATGTCGGGTCACCCAGCCATTATAGTTGGTCTTATCAACCTGGAGTCGTTACTTATTGTAGATACCCAAATGCCTCACGATGTTGGGTGGGCACCTGTTCCATACTGGCCCAAATTCCATGAGAAAATGTCTGTCTCCATGGGGACTCGAACCAGCGCACGTCCCTTAACTCTGTGCCAAGGCTTCTTGCCTTAACCACTCGGCTATGGTGCCGGACTAAATTGTAATCAGTTACTATATATACACACACATGCCTGCAATTTTAACAGGATATTTGACAATAAAGAAGGCTCTTTGTTATTAAGTATTTAATAGTTTCGTTATTTTTATAATTTCAAATGGTACATGGTAAGCGAGTTAATTTAATTACATTATTGATTTAAATTAACATTTATTTTACAGCAAAAGTAAATTTAACAATTTTCGTAGAATTGATATCGTATTTGCAGTTCTTTATTAATCACTGTTACTGAAGCTGTTTATCTACTTTCATAGTATTTTGTTACATTTGTGTAACATTCGCAGTTTGAAATTTTAAATAAAATTCAGATTTGTTAGTGAGTCACAAAATATTGTCAGTCAGTCACACATCACATATTAGGTCATACCATCGGTATTAATTTTGATAATTAAGTTATATGGATTTACACACACACACACACACACACACACACACACACCCACACACACACACACACACACACACACACAGTGTGTTAAAAAATTACGTTTACAACGTTTTAGGGTTGATAGATGAGATAAAAACAAACACTTTTTTAAACTGATAAAACTTTTGCATGTGCACAGTTTTGGCGCTAGATCATACGTGAGGATGGCTTGACATCCATCACAACACGCGCCGATTAGTTCTGTTTGTGCTGCTGTGTCTGCAACATGTTTAAAGGGTCATCACGGTGTCAACGAAGACTTGCTACGGTAAGTACAGTAAGTACGTTTGCGTTTACTCTCCATTCTCGTGCCTCAGCCTCAGCATGCCTGCAATGTTGAAACGTGTTTACGTTTGTACTACATGACAGTTTCCATTTGTTGTGCACTGTTCACAACTGATCCATCACAGATGACTGAGTACACTCTTAACGAGCTTACGGTACATGCATCTTCTGTATGGGGAGACACGTGGCAGCACGGCGACCTTACGCATAAAGGTGTCCGATGAGGAGGTTACCATCTCCCAGCTCCTCGTCTGGTTGATCCCCACGTGTCTAGTTTCATCCACGCATACTGCCATCAATTCGTTTGAAAAAGAACAGGAGATTGTAACCCCTCCTCATCGAGAACCTTCCTGCGTAAAAGTCGCCGTCCCATGCACATGTATAAGATGCGTGTCCGTAAGCTCTTTTAGAGTGGTGCCCAGCCATCTTTGATGGATCAGAGTGCACTGCAACAAATGGAAACGCCATGTAATACAAAAATAAACATGTTTCAGCATTGCAGGTATGCTGAGGGACGAGAATGGAGAGTAAACGTACTTACTGTACGTATCGTAGCAAGTCTTCGTTGACACCGTGGTGACCCTTTCAACTCGTTGTAGATACAGTAGCATAAACAGAATCCTCTATCATCCCTGAAACGTCGTAAAGGTAATTTTAACACCCTGTGTGTGTGTATGTATATATATATATATATATATATATATATATATATATATTATATGTGTGTGTGTGTGTGTGTGTTATTTTATTTAAGTAAAACGTAATAGTAAAATAATCATATAAATGGTATCAGATGGGCAGTGGAAGCCTTGTGTGCTTTTGACAGTCCGTATTAATACAGCAATCTCTAATAATAATAATAATATATAACATAACAAAACACTAAAGATAATGTTACATTTAATTAACGCAGTTTAACATTATTGCCTTACAGGTACTTTTACGTACCACACACCACCAGGGCCTTACAATGACACGACCTGTCGGGAGAGGGATTTTAAACTGTGGGTCACGCACGTACTTTTTTGACCACGCAAGAACATGAAGGGCCTCCCTGAATGAGGGCCTCCTCCCACACAACACAACATTAAGACGAAACACATCATTCACACACACATTCACACTAAACATGGCGAATATGTTGATGATGATTATGATGATGGAGGACAATTTGGGCCTGGTAATGTCTCCTGACATTTCTCTTACATTTGAGGAAAACCCCGGAAAGAAACCTCGCCAATGAAACTTATCCCTACTGGGCATTGAACCTCTCTCCCGGAATTCCTTCCCTCAAGATATCGGACGTTGCCTCACGCTTGACACTTTTAAGTGACACTCATACAATAACTTGTTGTTAATTAATTATTTTTTCACAACTAAATTTATTCTATATTAATAATAATAATAATAATAATAATAATAATAATAATAATAATAATAATAATAATAATCATCAAGGATTAGACCTGCTGGTCTGTTCCGATCTCATGTTAGAATTGGTCTATCCATCTCTTACTGGGTCTTCCAACATTTCTTCGTCCTAGTGGTTTGTAATGAAGAATCTGTTTCGGAATTCTATTGTTATCCATTCATCTCTGTATTGTGTAATTCTATCTGATAGTTTGAATATATTCAGTTCTCTTCGTATATCCTCACATAGCCTTTGATCCATTATTGTACAGCCAGCCACACTATTCAGAAACCGTATTTCTGACGATTCTATTCTTCGTTCCTAGTTTCTGGTTAAGACCCAATGTTCCGATCCATATAATAGCGTTGGAACCGCCATTGTTTTACAAAAAATTAACTTTTCTAGTTCCTTTGAGACTTCGTTTTATGGTGAGGGACATAATTATAAGGATGCAGTGGAATAGTAGGGAAATGGTTGAAAATATACAAAATTATCAGATTAAATGGTTCCAACACGTCCAGAGAATGTCAAATTCCCGTTTACCAAAGATGATTTACCACCTCAACCCTAAAGGCAAAAGAGACCTCGGAAGACCCTTCACCCGATGGAAAGATCACTTTTTGTAGTCGCAGAACGGGCATCATCACCCAATGCTGCATTCGGAAGAAGAAGAAGAAGAAGAAGAAGACACAGATAATTAAATTTATTTATTTTGTTTTCAATGTCTTCATTTAATAGTAATAGTTTTCTCATTTTTCTATCTTGTACATTTTATATTTCGTTCGTTAAAATCTATATTAAATCAATATGTATTGTCAATAATAATTGTATTGTAGAAGTACCATGTATTTTTTTTGTGATTATTAATTACTTTAATTTGTATGCAAGAATAATTTTTGTATTTTTTTTTAACCTGGTTGAGTGGTAGACAAGGCCTTAACTCTACCAGGTAAAATAAAGTCATTATTATTATTATTATTGGTATTATTATTGGTATTATTATTATCATTATTATCATTATTATTATTATCATTATTATTATTATCATTATTATTATTATCATTATTATTATTATCATTATTATTATTATTATCTTATTATTATTATTATCATTATTATTATTATTATTATTACTATTACTATTGTTATTATTATTATCTCGGGCCCGCTGCAGAGAACCACAGTGTTAGACAGAACAGGATAATTAGAATAATAAAATATACTACCATAAATTAAGATATAAATCTTAGGAAGTTTATACAGCTTGTGAGAGTGAATAGCAGGTAGGGCTGCCCCGGAGACTGCAGCTGGTGTTCCAGATATAACTTCAGAGGGAGTTGAAGAGTTAAATCGAGACGAACATTAAATGCAGCTAAATCAGGAGAAATCCAGAAATAAAACATGTACTGCACTTGACTGTGGGAACATATAACACATATCAGCAGGCAATTTCTCTCTCTGATCAAACGCCCATATTCTACCTCTGCCAGACATTCGATAATAACATCCCGGCTCAGGCGTTTATTTTTCTTTTCATGTCATATTTGTATTCATTGTAACATCGAAATAAATAATTGTTACTGCTATAAAGTAAATATTTTCTTTACATGCTTACTTATTATAATGACCACGAGATGGCAGTTAAATCAAAGTCCCGCATGTTTGATAGAGAATCATATACATAAGAATAAAAATACATATTTGTGCAGGAATTGCGCTAACGTATAGAATTAGAGGTCTCGGATATAATAGTGACATCGAAGAAAATATTTCATCCACCCGGGAGGAAAATCAAGCTATGCAAACACTATCATAAACGCCGGCCAACGCATGGATACGATACAAAACACGCTCACAATAATTCATGAAGAAAATCACCCGCTTGAGATAAACCTATTATACGATCTTGAAATTGTAAACGAAGCGAAAAAAAAACATTAAATGAGAACACGCCCCAATCATACAATCCCTTACATGTGTACCGAAATGACGTTTTCGGTACGTAAGACTACGTAATACTGCGCAACTATTACGTCATCGTGTCTTCATTCTTCAGTGATCGTATTGAACAGTCCCAAATTCCTATCTTCCTTGTCCTCTCTCCTACGTAACTCCCCTTTTTCTTTTATGGCCGCGTGTTACTGCGCATCTTCCTCTTGCTAGTGAAGTCCTCAAATAAGCGGTGCACATGAACATCACGGTCATCATCTATTTTGGTTTCGGTGAGTCAAGTCAATAGTAGCTCGAAGGGGCTGTTTGGTTAATCAGTCCCTTAGGCCAGGGTAGGGCCACTAGGACCGTGTACCCTAGCCCTTGGCGGTATGGAGTAAGTGGATTATATGTATGTATGAATTATTATTTATTATTATTGTTATTGACTTTTGTTTGGATGACCCAATATTGTTATTATTTCATTCTTTACTTATTTTTCAATGGTCAAAAGAAAAATATCTTTTGTTATTTATATTTCATTATATCTGACTTATGACTCTCATTAAACTCAAATTGTTTTTAATTAACTTCTGTTTACTGATTGCGTAGCTAGGTATTGATGTAAGTTCCAAAGCTTTCTCAAGCGATTGTAATTCCCTCTTTCCTTCTATCTTCCACAATTGTAATACTGTTTAGTATACAGTACAATATGTTTAATGATTTACTAAGGAAAGGTGGGTTAATCTTTGCCGTCTATGGGCCCGGGCAAAGGTATGTTGATTTAAGCACTCAATACTTTGAAACTGAAGGTAATTATAAAAAAGATTGGTACGATCCCGCACGAACACGCGAGTGGTTACAATAGCGCTGGCAAGAGCGAAGGTTCAAAGTAATGCTGTTACAGCGCGTGAGGGTGCACATGATATTGGTAAACACCAATCAGTTGCTACCGACGACTTGACGCTTCAAGACCGTCAACGTTCAAAACGTCGCACAAAAATAACAATTAGTAGCACATATTTCTTCTGCTGATTATGGAAGTAGATTTCCGAAAGGCCTACAGTTAGTAATTTTTAAAATAAAACAAATGAACACAGTTGAGGACGACGATACCTGCCAAAAAGTACATATTTTAACATTTTATTTTATAATAACAGTTACGTCTCGTAGAATACAATGGGTAGGACATGTGGCTCGAATAGGGAATGAAAGAGGTGCATGGTAGCTTTTTGTAAGAAAACCAGATGGAAAACGTCGAGTTGGTAGACCAAGAATTAGGTGTGAGAATAACATTAATCATGATTTGAGGGAAGTAGATTACACATGAGGTGATTGGAAAACTTAGCTCAGGATAGGGATGTATGGAAAGTTTATGTCCGCACGGGTATATACCTACAGGTTCCATAGTGCCAGTGAGTTATATACACACACACACACACAATTTTTTATTCATGCCACCAGGTTCATTAGGCTAGAAAGTAAAATAATCAGTTTAATTATTTCAAGGAGTAGTTTATTTTAAAATATAAATTTTGGAGATTTATGAAGGGGTATTAATGGCATTTCTTGTATTCTCCCTCCTGACATGGCGGATTTTTTATAATCCACTTCATAAATTGGGGCGCCTGGATGGCGGATTAACGCTATCTACAATGGTGTAACAGCCCAATGTTGGGCCTTACCTCTCCTTTGTTAGGAGTCACTAGACCAAGTTAATTTAGTTATGCTATCCTTACTTCTCTACTATCCTTACTTCTCTACAGATGTCATGAATGGTATGCGATCAACATACCGACCCAATGAGACATCTAATAGGCAACTAAGGTGTTACCAGGATGATGGAAGGTGGAGTTACGTTACCCCGCTGATATGATAAGCGATGGCTGATAATGAAACACCAGAGAGCCCTTAAACCTAAACTTAACCTAAATGCAGACTATGGGCAATCACAGGAATAAGTCCGTTAAAAAAATCCTGTAGTCTGACCGAGAATCGAACCCGGGGTCCCAGAAATGTAATAAGTTCTACCACTAGCCCAATAGGTTGGTCTGCCACTGAACATTTTTAACTGCAATGTTCGTAATGATGACGTAACTTATAATTAATATATATTGACTTATGATTAAAAACAGCATAAGTACAGTTGTATAAAATGTAACATTTGTGCTAAACCATGTTTCCGAACCGATGCCATGGAACGTGTCGCAAAATGTTGTTATAAAAGTAAATTCGGCCCTGATTATGCTCCGTGCCTCTAGTTCCAAAGGACGCGGATTTAAACCAGGCCATGGTCGATGGATTTTTTAGGATTGAAAAATCCATGGAACAACTCCTCCGGGAGGAACTTTAAACCGTAGATCTCGAGTCTGAAATTTTTCAGGCTCGTAAAAGAACCACAAGCCTGAATAAAAGCCTTCTGTCCAAACGTTACCGACCGTTTCCCACGCAGTAATATGTTAGTTATCCACTAGATGTCTCCTTGAGGCAATTCATCAATTATTTCCATTCCTTTGGAAGAGCCTACTAATTAAAACTCATTGCATTTGTGCAGTTGTGAAACAGAGTATGACACGTAACTTTGCGCCAAGGCATGATGCCATAGCCGCTCGGTATACCCGGGACTTTGAAGAGACGAAAGTAGTTATAAATAAGTTTGAGACCCACGTATCGGATGTGTTTCCTAGTAAATGAAAAACGTGTATTAGGACTATAATTTAAAGAAAGAGGAAAAATTGTAATTACAGGTTATGTAGGGACGGTGGTCACATGATTCCTCATCCCATAACACCGTCTAACAAATTAACATTTTTTTAACTGTTGGAAGATTCCCTCCGGGCGGTGTATCTATGTAAGTCACGACATCGTCTTCCCACCATGTACCAATATCGTTTGAAGATTCGTTTCTCCACAAATGAGCTAACAAACACACTCACATTCTCTCAGGAATACTCCAAATGTTAAAACGTTCGTCACGCAGCAACTGCGTAAAGTTAAGAGAATTCCTCAGGGAGCCGAAGTTATGCACTTTTAGCGAAAAGTATTATGTAGGCCAAACGAAAATATTTCTAAAAAACATAACTGACGAATATAAAAAAATCAGTGCGCCAGGTACAGAACTCTCGGTACCGGTAATTAGTGAACATATATTTAACCCCTAAATTGGTAAAGCAATAGTGTGTGTAATGAGATGCAGGATATGCCCTGATCTCCCCGCATTAGGGTCTTACTTTTACCCTCTTCGGTTGTTTACTAATTAGTGGTTTGTAATGTTTGTTGTGAATTCTGGTTGTGAAAAATAAGTTTGTGTTATAAAATGTCCAGGACATGGAGAAGGGAAGTTATTTTGATTTTTTTTTATAGTTGAGAAGGTAAAACGACTTTTAGGGTTGTTTTGGATTCTTAAGAAGTTTTATGCTCGGGGGGGGAGGAACCCAGAAGAAAATATTTTAGATATGCATGTGTGTGTGTGTGTGTGTGTGTGTGTAGTAGAATTTGGAAGTGTACTTAATAGTTTGTATTTGTAGTGGTACTTGTATGTGTTTATTAATTGTTCTTAGTCAAATATTTTCTGTGTAGTGTTATGTAGTGTTTCTTGGTCTTATATTTAGTGTTATTACTATCTCCTCTACTATTTAATTTTGTACTAGAGCGTGCCATTAAATCTCTAGAGGATGAGGAAGGCTTACAACTCAATGGTATTAATAAGCTGTTAGTTTATGCTGATAATGTAGTACTTACTATTGGCCGATACCGAGGAGATACTAAAGGACAACACGTACACACTATTGAGTAACACTAAGGAATTAGGACTGGAAGTAAATATCAACAAAACGAAATATATGGTCACACGTAGAAATACATTATATAATGGATATGCAAAGCTAATAAAAACGAGGGAAATTTTGAGGAAGTGGCTGAATTCAAATACCTAGGAACAATAATCACAAATAGGAATGAGATGTACAAAGAAATTAAACATAGGCTCAATTCTGGGAATGCATGCTAATTATGCATTACAAAGACTTTTGATGTCCCAACTCCTATCAAAAAACGTAAACAGAAAATATATAAAACTATTATTCTACCAGTTATATTATATGGTTGCGAAACATGGACTCTTACTTTCAGGCAGGAAAGGAGATTACGAGTATTTGAGAATAAAGTACTTAGGAACATTTTTGGACCAAAGAGAGATGAACAGATAGCTGAATGGAGAAGACTACATAACAATGAACTACATAGTCTTTATAGGAAGCCAGATATAATAAGAACAGTTAAGTCTCGTAGACTGCGATGGGCAGGACATGTGGCACGTATGGGGAATGAAAGAGGTGCATGGAAGCTTCTTGTAGGAAAACCAGAGGGAAAACGCCCAGTTGGTAGACCAGGAATGTGGTGGGAGAATAACATTAACTATGATTTGAGGGAAGTAGATTATACAGGGAATGATTGGAAAGCATTAGCTTAGGATAGGGATGTATGGAGAGCTTATGTTCGTTCGGCGATGGACCTACGAGTTCGATGGTGCCAGTGAGTAAGTACGTATATGTAATGTTATTTTATGTTGGTGGTAGCTGTAAACGTATTAATCTTGTTCGTAAATTGTGTTAATACATTTTCAATCTTCCGCTCAAAGGCTTCCTTGACCTCCTTCATGGAGTAATTTCTCGAGTCAATTATTTGCGTACCGCACTGAAAACTATATCATACATAACTATCATTATTGGGTATATTGTGTAATTCGACCCACATCAAATTGGGTATATTGTGTAATTCGACCCACATCAAGTAATTTCGACCCACATCAAGTAATTTCTATTCGTTCGTTTTCTTCTGTTTTATTAGAAATATTAAATAAATTAAACCAATTTATGTATCCTATAGGATAGATTTCCAATTTAAGGGTTAATCAAAATCATGAAATGAGATGACAAACATTTTGCACAAAGAAAACAATTACCATAAAATATGGATAGCAGCAATGACCTTTATAAAAAATGCACAAAATAAAGCACCGAATAAACAAAAATACTTAAATAAATGGTGTGATACATATGATTCCTTGTTAAAATATTTTTAAACATAAAATTGGAATTTTAACTTTGTTTAAATTATTTTACAAAATACACAAAAGTAGTACCTTGATAATGGTATGTATGTCGTATAAACAACCACACAAAATGCTTAACTGGAAAGTCAAATGTCTTGAAAATGATCTCGCACAAGGATATTGAAACGTCGGCAATTATTTAATAAATTGAATATTCCACTGAGATAATTAATTAATTAATTAATTATCGTTATTATTATTAACTACTCTCAGGGAATAATATAAATACATATAAAACATACACAGTCTTAAGTTATTACCAATTGCATATTGTTGTAAATTTGACACATTACTAAATAATAATTTCTACTGATTAATTTTTCCATTGCTTTAGTAATTGTTTTGTCCAATGATACCAGATTGTCTTTCATGACATTTCTGCTGCTTCTCAGCTGACATGGCGAAATTGTAATCCATTTCTTAAGTTGGTGCACCTGGAAGGCAGAGTTACGTTGCCCGGATGATAAATGATAATGGACCGCGCGGATAGTTCTTAACCTAAACAAACTAAATTCCAGACCATGAGCAACCATTTAAGGAAACATTCCCACCGCCTGACCGGGAATCGAACCCGGGACCTCATGGACTCTGATCACTATCCCATCAGGGCTGGTATATACCTTTATAGACTTCTTAACCATTCAAACTATCTTCATGATAATCTCCAGACTTGGGATTCAAGGCTTAAGTTCCTCCCGGAGGAATTGTCCGTTGAATTTTTCCATCTTGAAAATAAACTACCACCGGGTTTGAAACCGCGACCGTCGGTACTATATGCAAGGAATCTGCCACCAGATCACCGCGGGCGATGTTCGATTGAATAACGCTAGGAAATTGAGGACGGAAAAAACAGATAAAACTAGATAGGTCTATTTGGTCATAAAGAGTAATGAATTAAATAATGGAAAGGACAATTGATGGCAAAGTACACATTTAGAAAGAATTTAATTACAAACACGAATGAGTACAGAAATAAATTAGAAATTGTCTCAACTCTCCAAACGCATGCTAATATGCATTATAAGACCTATTTTCATCTAAACGTCTCTCAAAATACGTTAAACGAGAAATACATAAAACTTATTTTCCCAGTTATATGTGTGTGAAACATAGTATCTTAAATTGAAGAAGGGAAAACAAAACGAATATTTCAGGAAAAAAAAGTTCTTAGGAACATTTTTGGAATGAAGACAGACGAATATAGAACACGGCGTAACAGTGAGCTACATGATTTGTTTTATGGGAAAACCAGACGTAACAATCAAATATCGCAGACTCAGATGTGCAGGGCATTTGACACTAATTGGGGAATAAAGAGGGGCATCGAAACGTGCAGGAAAATCAGAGGGAAATAGTCCAGTAGGCAGACGAACAATGAGGTGGGAGATTGCTTTACCATCATTTCAGGGAGGTGAATAATAAGAGAACGATTGGAAAATATTAGTTCATTATAGGTTTGTATGGAGAGCTTATGTCCGTGAGATATTAAAACTCCGGGTAGGATGCAGAAATAAGTAGATAAACATTTTTGAGGCAGACTGTGACAATATGATTGGAACGAAGTTATAAAACTTGAGAGATGAGCAGACAGCACCTTGGGCTGCATTCTTCAAGGCTAAACTACTTCCTGAGTTTTTAGTTGAGCGCAATCCTATGTACACCGGTACTGCATTTCTTTTGGACGAACGTACATGAGCTGCTGGAATTCAAATACCTACCAACAGTAATTACAAACGATAAAGAAGTCAGAAATTAAGCATAGTCTCAACTCTGGAAACACATGTTATGCATTACAGCGACTCCTGTCATCCGAATATCTCTAAAAAAATGTTGAAAACTTTAAAAATAAGTATATCATATATCGATTTTTCCAGCTATATGGATACGAAACTTATTGTGTTACTTTAAGGGAGGGGAGGTTACGAGTAGGGATGGAAAAATAACATTAATCATGAAATGTGAGAGGTACGTTATACAGGGAATAATTGGAAGAAATTAGTTCAGGATAACGATGTAAGGAGAGCTTATGCACGCGCAGCCAAGAATCACTATCTTCGATAGTTCCAAGAAGTTAGTGTGTTATTATTATGATTACTAAACTAACTCACTGGCACTATCGAACCCGTAGGTTCATGGCCGCGCGGACATAAGCTCTCCATATATCTCTATCCTGAGCCAATGTTTCCAATCATCCCCTGTACAATCTACTTCCCTCAAATCATAGTTAATGTTATTCTCCCACCTCATTCTTGGTCTACCAACTGGGCGTTTTCCCTCTGGCTTTCCTACAAGAAGATTCCATGCACGTCTTTCATTTCCCATAATATAATAATAATAATAATAATAATAATAATAATAATAATAATAATAATACTTACTCACTGGCACTATCGAACCCGTAGGTTCATGGCCGCGCGGACATAAGCTCTCCATACATTCCTATCCTGAGCTAATGCTTTCCAATCATTCCCTGTATAATCTACTTCCCTCAAATCATAGTTAATGTTGTTCTCCCACCTTATTCTTGGTCTACCAACTGGGCGTTTTCCTTCTGGCTTTCCTACAAGAAGTTCCCATGCACGTCTTTCATTCCCCATACGCGCAACATGTCCTGCCCATCGCAGTCTACGAGACTTAACTGTTCTTATTATATCTGGCTTCCTATAAAGACCATGTAGTTCATTGTTATGTAGTCTTCTCCATTCACCTGTCTGTTCATCTCTCTTTGGTCCAAAAATTTTCCTAAGAACTTTATTCTCGAATACTCGTAATCTCCTTTCCTCCCTTAAAGTAAGAGTCCATGCTTCGCACCCATATAATATAACTGGTTATAATAATAGTTTTATATATTTTCAGCTTAACGTTTTTTGAAAGGAGTTGGGACATCAAAAGTCTCTGCAATGCATAATAGCATGCATTTCCAGAATTGAGCCTATGTTTAATTTCTTTGTGCATCTCATTCCTATTTGTGATTATTGTTCCTAGGTATGTGAATTCAGCCACTTCCTCAAAATTTCCCTCATTTGTCATTAGCTGTCCATTTCCATTATATACTGAATTTCTACGTGTGACCATATATTTAGTTTTACTGATATTTACTTCCAGTCCTAATTTCTTAGTGTTACTCAATAGTGTGTGCATGTTGGCCTTTAGTATCTCCTCGCTATCGGTCAATAATACTACATCATCAGCATAAACTAACAGCTTATTAACGCCATTCAGTTGTAAGCCTTCCTCATTCTCTAAAGATTTAATGGCATGCTCTAGTACAAAATTAAATAGAAGAGGAGATAGTGCATCTCCTTGCTTCAACCCATTCTGGATTTCAAAAGTGTCTGAAAACTGTTTTGCCTACACGCACCCTACTCTTTGAGCCATTTAGACACATTCGTATAAGTCTAACTAACTTTTTAGGAATTCCGAACTCCAGCAGGATACTATATAACTTCTCCCTCTTAATTGAATCATATGCTTTTTTGAAGTCTACATATAGTTGATGTACAGTACCATTATATTCCCATTTCTTTTCTAAAATCTGTCTTATACTGAAAATCTGATCTGTTGTAGACCTGTTTCTTCTAAATGCTCATTGATGATCTCCTAGAATGTCATCAATATAGGAGTAAGTCTGCTTACTAATATATTTGTTAGAATTTTGTACGAAGTTGAAAGTAATGAGATGCCCCTATAGTTGTTGCAATCAGTTTTATCTCCTTTCTTATAAATTGGTACGATAATTGATTCCTTCCATTCATCTGGAAGAGCTTCTTTTTCCCAAATCATACTAAGCAACCAGCGTATCTTGTCCATCAATTTTTCTCCCCCTGATTTTATCAGTTCTGCTGGGATCTCATCTGAACCTGATGCTTTATACATCTTCATTTTTCAATTGCCATTTCAACCTCTAATGCACTTGGCTCTGCGACTAGCAATTCTGCTGTCTGTAACTTATCCTCCTCAATGTCCTGTTCTGTATGTACATTTAATAGCTGATTAAAGTAACTTTTCCATCTATTTAATATACTCTTGGAATCTGCAATCATATCCCCATTTTCATTCCGAATTATGTTTGTTGTAGCCTGAAATCCTTTCTTCTCTATACTAATTCCCTGATATAATTCTCTAATGTTCCTATTTTTTGCATTCATTTCAAAATCATTAATGTTCTCTCTCAAATACTCCCTCTTTTTACTCTTTAGTAACTTGGTGGTTTCCCGTTTAACACTACCCAATTGCTCTAAATTTACCTCATTTGGCTCGTGTAACCATTTCATTTTTGCTAGCTTTCTTTTCTTTACAATGTCGGCACATTCCTCATCAAACCATTTCTTGTTTTGCCTCTTTTTTAAACAACCAATGCTTTCTGATGCTGAAAATTTAATAGTATCTATTATAGCCTCCCATTCTTTATTTATATCAGTTTCTTCTTCGTTTGCCACCTTGTAATAATAATAATAATAATAATATTTATAAACAAATTAAATATATCTCCAATATAAAATAATGGATGAATACAGATTTCGGTTTTGTAGCATTTTATATTTTTTACGTTGAGCGAGGAGCTGGCCCACACATCAACCTCTAACCTGAAGGATCGGGTGAATTTTGCACAAAGTTGTCTTCCTCTTGCCTTTGATGAACCAACATCAAACTACAAGGCAACAGTACCTGTAGGGGCTCTCACAGGGTACTATCAGCCGAACGTACTGAACCCTGTTTTTTTAACGAGGTTGGTACTCCTCTCCATCACCCTTTTTAAACCGGGCTTGGGACAGGCATCGGCGGGATGGAAGAGTACCAAAGGCCGTTTATGCATGGAAAATTGAAAGGAACAGAAAAGGAAGACCAAGAACAACCTGAAAGAAGAACATTCAAAATTCAATGTGGAAATTTGGTGTAACAGATGAAGACACAGACGACAGAGAACGATGGAGAGCTTTAATTATGGGAAAATTGTGAATGTTTGTTGCAAACTGATAGTCTATAAGCTCGTAGTCATTTATATTTATTTATTTTTTTAGTTCTTGTTAATTACTAAGATTGGTTGGAGGAAACCCTCAATGATGAGGAAAATTATCAAAATAAAAAAATAATACAGACATAAGTGGGAGGAACATTTAGAAGGAATGGACTATAACCGAATAACGAAAATATATTTATATTTATTTCTGTTTTTTAGTGAGTATATACCCCACCTAGGGAGTGCAAGACATTATAGTTGATGGTGGGGTTTCAGTACCTCGATGACCCTGAGAGCTATGCCGGCGGTAGCGTAGCTACTGATAGAGTTTCCCATGCCGGACGGGTCAAAGGAGAGAGGTCAGACGAAGAAGCACTGCAGAAGAGGATATCCAATGGCTTCTTAGGCGGATGAAGAGTTTGGAATCTCAACGGCGAAGAAGGCAGAAGAGATTACCTCAGGATAGGGAGCTGCTGCCTTGCAGGATGGGAGTTGGTCCTCCAGAGGCTAGGGGAAGACATCCTGGATTACAAATTACCTGGTCCTCCAGGTTGGGGGTTAGGCAGAGGGCTAGCACCCCCGATCCTAAAAAACAAAGCTTGCTACGTTTCCTAAGAAATTAGCCGGACGCATTAATAGGCATCGACTTTGGCTACGTAAACTTTGGTATGCGGAACTTGGAATATACAAGAAATAAGTGGAAAACTAGTAGAAATAGTTAAAGAACTAGATACTCTGGATATGGATATAGTAGTTTTAAATGAGACAAAAAAAGAAAGGACAAGAAGTGGTTGGGGATTATATACATTTCTGGAGTGGAGTTCCAAAATCAGAGAGAGCAAAGTCAGGAGTGGCTATCCTCATAAAGAGGAAATGGAAATCTGGAGTACGGAGGAAGATAGAATGTGGATCCGATCATCATATTGTTGTATCAAAAATTGCGTTCCCAATGAAAACTAAATTAAAAACAACTAAAACTCAAAAAATGACTATTATAGATGACCCCAGATATTTGGTGCATCTATTACAGGAAGATAGTGTCAGGATATCAGGAAAGGCTGAACAATAGACAAAGTAGTAGAGGAGGATTTGAATGCTGAAGACCTGTATGTTTTTTTAAAACATTGTGTTAATGGAGTAGCTGAGGAAGTGTTGGGAAGGGAGAGGAAAAGTGGAGGAAGGACAGAATGGATGACTATGGAAGCACTGGAAATTATTAATGAAAAAAAGAAATTGTACTATAAGTGGTTGAGCTCTAAGAGTGAAGAAGACCTACAGAAGTATAGAGAATGCAAGAGAAAGGCAAAGAAGGTTATAATAAAATGTAAAGAAGAATCATGGGAAAAAGTATGTGCTGAAATCGATCATTCATTAGGATACAGAAGATCTGCAGAGGCATGGAGAGTTATAAGGAGGATGAGGGCAATTAATAATCCATCACCAGCCTTGAATCTTGTGAATATGGAACAATGGGAGAAGCACTTTAAAAATTTGCTTGTTGAGAAAAGGAAGGGACAAAAATGTGAACATTTGGAGTATATGGACAATATATCGTCACGTATGGAACCTATTTTGGAGGAAGAAATAAATCAGGCACTGAAAAAAGCAAAGAATGGCAAAGCCAGTGGACCCAGTGGGATAATGACAGAATTATGGAAATATGGATCCACCTTATTAAAAAGACTTATCTGTAAAATGTTTAATCAGATTTTGGACGGTAATGAAATACCAAAGGATTGGTGTGTGTCATATATAACGTCTATTCATAAAAAGGGAAATCGTAAAGACCCTGGAAATTACAGAGGAATCAGTGTGATGTCATCCATGAGTAGAATTTTTAGCAGTATCATCACAAACAGACTTGAACACACTATCGAAGGAAAAATGTTGGAAGACCAAGCAGGATTTACCAGAGGGAAATCATGCATGGATCACATTTTTAGTCTGAGACATAACAGAAAAATCACATGCTAAGGGCCAGGAAATTCATTTGATATTTGTTGATTTAAAAAAGGCCTATGACTCAGTGCCAATCAACCAACTTTGGGGTGCAATGGTTGATGTTGGTATCGATTTACCAACGATTTCACTTGTCCGACGGTTGTACCAGCAGTGTCAGGCTTCGGTTAAAGTGGTTAAGATGATATCCTCTCCATTCAGAACTACTAAAGGCCTGCGACAGGGCTGTAGTATGTCCCCTACTCTGTTCAAAATATACATCCAGCATATATTGGAGCAGTAGAATCGATATTGTGGAGGCATGGGAGTACCAGTCCAAGGTGGCACAGTACATTCCTTATTATTTGCAGACGATCAAGTGTTGATAGCTCAGAGTCGTGAGGATGTGAAATACATGATGAGAAAACTTCTAAATGCTTTTGAAATAGGAGGATTAAGAGTAAACATGGAAAAACTGAATATCTGGTAGTAGGAGGAAGTGGACGAGATATATCCCTATCCCAAGGAATTATTATAGCTGTTAAAAAAATTTAATATTTGGGATCACTTATTGATGAATCAGGGAGTTGTAAAGCTGAAGTAGATAGCAGGTTAGTACAAGCACGAAGAGCCATAAACATGTTGAATGGAGAACTGTGGAGTAGGACCATGTCAAACCACACGAAGAAGAGGATTTTGAAGTCTGTTGTGGAAAGCATAAAGACTTATGGAGCTGAGGGATGGACTTTGGTAGATGGACAAAAAACTAAGATCTTGGCAGTGGAGATGGATGGAATAAGACGCGGTGCCAGGGTGTCCAGGTTGGAAAGAAGAAGAAACGAAGAAGTGAGGCAGATGATGGATATGGAGGAGACAGTGGTGGAAAGGATCGAAAGACGAGCTCTTCAGTGGTTATGGCCATGTCAGGAGAATGGAGGATGATAGGTGGCCCAAAACTCTTTTGGAATGGTCACCTTCTGGTAGAAGGAAACGGGACAGGCCAAGAACAACTTGGAGAGGAGAGATCCATAGATTGATGAACGAACGAGGTCTGGAGGAGGATGAATGGCGTGATCGGCAAGAATGGCGAATGGGAATACAGGGTAACCGCTGAAAAGTGGAGAGGCTCTCAAAAGTAAAAAAGTAAGTAAGGTGATTATAACAGGTTTCAATGGATGGTCAAAAGATGAAAAATTTTCATGGATGAGCAATTAGTGTGAAATGTTTAATATATTCAATAAATTATAGGGTCATATTTTTTTCTCCTTTTGGGTGATATTTAATCACATAAATACATCAATATTTCCTTATATTTTTAGGTCTTAGAAACCCGATTCTTAATAATATTAATATTAATAATAATAATAAAAATAGCCGGACATCAGACATCATAGAAAAGAATTTAGTGGTATGGCCATGTCAAAAGAATGCCAGAGCAAAGATTAACTAAAATAGTTATGGGATGGATCCCAATGGAAAGGAGGAAGAGAGGAAGACCGAAGAAAACTTGGATAGAAGGAGTAGAAGCGGCTATGAATATCAGAGGATTGGAGGAGATCAATGAATGGACATGGATGAACAGAGAGGAATGGCGTTTGGTTTCCGGAAGACGTCGGCAGCTGTCATGATATCGGATGAATAATAATAATAATAATAATAATAATAATAATAATAATAATAATAATAATAACAACAATAACAATAACAATGATAATAATAATAATAATAATAATAATAATAATAATAATAATAATAATAATGCCCAGAAAATCTCTGAAACATTTTGTATTATGTATTGCAGAAGAACATGGAATTTCTCACAAATCGAATGAAAGCACGGTTGTATATTTGAAATACCGTTAAGACTGTGTAAGCTGTACAAGACGTTGGAGTAAAATCAAGCAGATTTACTGTATTAAAAAAAAAGATACAGGTTTGAAGAGAAGTCAGAAATAAAAGCACATTCACTACCTGCAACAACAAACCAGTTCACCAAACAGACGACATTTTACGACAGCTATCAACAAATGGAAGCTAATATCGAAATATTTCAATCCGAGGTCAATCACTTCTGCATGCATTCTAAATAGTAAACGGTTTGCAATGTAACTATGGTTTGAAGGCTTCTGGAGAGGAAAATAATTTGTTCAGAAAGCAAACTTCTCATTATTAATCGAATATTTACAAATATTAAATATTTATACAAAAATTAATACTTTTAAAAACTAAAACAACACGCATTATTAGAAAACCGAACTAAAAAAGGAAACAATTTTAATTTCCAACACGCTTGGGATAAAATTAAAGTTGTCAACAAAAAAATCATCTCCAACACATATAGAATAAAACTAGAGTTATCAACAAAAAGAAAATCATTTTACCATCAAAAGCGTGGGGTGCTCTATATCAATTAATATTTTTGATAATAAACAGATATTGGTAAAAGTAAAGTCTCTAAGAAGAAAATGTAAAAATCATAAAAAGTACCCCACGCTTTTGATGGTAAAATGATTTTCTTTTTGTTGATAACTTTAATTTTATTCTATATGTGTTGGAGATGATTTTTTTGTTGACCACATTAATTTTATCCTAAGCGGATGGGAAATTAAAATTATTTTTCATTTTTTAGTTCGGTTTTCTAATAAAACGTGCTTTAGTATTTTAAAACTATTATTTATTTATATTTCTTAGTTTTAATATTTTACAGAACAAGATAGAAATGTAAATATCTTTAAATTCGATACTATTGCAGTATGAGCTAAACGTAATATTCTTCTAAAAAAATCCTCCCAGCCGGATTTGAAGTAGCGACCTATGGATTACTGAAATTATATACCACTACAAGTTCACCACTCTACCAACTAAGCTCTTACAACGATTGACTAAAATGTCGACAAGTCCGCAATTTATTATACAGTTATCTTTTTTTTTCTGACGATTCTGGCCGGGATTTTAGAAACAAATATGAAATGATTGTATTGTCACGGATCCTTTACAAATATACGAAGTTTCAAGTCGATCCAAATTTTCTAAGTGGGTGAAAATCGTGTTCAAAGATTCCGTTACATAGATACAAAGACACTTTTTTTATTTTCTGACGATTCTGGCCAGGATTTTAGAAAATAAATATGAAAGTATTGTATTATCATGGGTCCTTTACAAGTATACAAAGTTTCAAGTCGATCCAATGTTCCCAAGTGGATGAAAATCGTGTTCAAAAATTTCGTTACATAGATACAAATACACTTTTTTTTCTGATGATTCTGGCCAGCATTTTAGAAACAACATATGAAATTATTGCATTGTCACGTGTCCATTACAAGTATGGAAAGTTTCAAGTCGATCCAATGATTTTAAGTGGGTGAAAATCGCGTTGAAAGATTCCGTCACATAAGACAGATATAGGTCAAGCTAATATAAAGCCTGTAAATATTAGTATTTACCGTATATATAATAAGTTACAAGGTAATACACAATAACCAATGCCTAGAACATGTACAAAATTTCAACTATTTTGGTTGTGAAATATCTTATCAAAATGAAAAAGAACTACTTCTTCTTCGCCTTCACTTCCTGGCTTAGGCATTCGTTGCCTGTTCCGTATTCACTAATATATCTAAGACCATCTCTTCCGAAGACGTCCGACATCTCTTCTTCCTCTCGGAAAATAATATAATATTTTATTTGGTAATATACTTTCTTCCATTCTTTCTACATGTTCTTTTCACTGAAACTTGTTAAATATATTTTCTTTTATGGAGTAGATCTGCAGTTCTTCACGGATGTCCTCGTTTCTTATCTGGTCCATTCTAGTGCATCCTCTTACACTTCTTAAACATTTCATCTCGGCTGCTTGGATTTTACTTTCTTCTTTGGTAGTGATAATCCAAGATTCACTCCCATATATAAGGACAGAGACTGCTATTGTTTTATAAAATTTTAATTTTGTTTGTTTAAGAGCTTTATTATTCAATGTTCTATTTATTGTGCCACAAATAGCTTGAAACGGATGAGTTTTATGTTCAATATCTTTATCAGATCCACAGCTGATATCACATCCTAAATATTTAAAGTGGGATACTTGTTCAATAATTTCATCTCTAATTATTATTTTTGCACGCAGAGTGTTTCTTCCACAAAATGTCATTACTTTTGTTTTACTTACTGAAATTTTAAAATTATAATCGCTACATACCTCATTTAGTTTGTAAGCAGTCAATTGCAACAGATCATCATGGTGCAGTAAGACTAAATCATCGACGAAAATTAAGTTATTAATACTTGTGTTATTGTTCAATCTAAGGCCTCTGCCTGTTATAATTTTTCATTGTTCCATAATGTCGTCTATATATATATATATTTTTTTTTTAAAGAGTGGGCGATAGACTACACCCTTGTCTAACACCTTGATTTATTAAAATTTCTTCTGACCTTTTTCCATCTTTTTATCACTACTTTAGTTTATTGAACGGTGTGGATATCCATTTAATTCTTTGAGAGAGTAAATATATCTACACTATGGGAAATAATGAAACGAAAAAGATATAACAATAAAATCACCAAATTTACACAAATCCTAGGATTAATAAAGTATACATTATAAGCTAAATTAGTGCAAAAATCCACAAGAATAAAAATATATAATGCTTTGGCATTGCCCTCCCTTTTATATGGAAGTGAGATTCGGACATTAAGAAAAAGAGATAGGAGCAGAATCAAAGCGACGGAAATGAAATTTCTCAGGACAGCGATCTTTTAGATCGAAAAAAAAGAAGAAATTTTAGAAGAATTAGAAGTAGAATCAGTAGAAGAAAAACTCAACAGATATAAATTAAACTGGCCAGACCATGTAAAAAGTTTTGATAATTCAAGAATCCCAAAAATGATGCAATATAAACCAAAAGGACATCGTCGACAAGGAAGACCTCTTACAAGACTGCTAGATGGGGCCGAAACATGTCTATAAAAACCTAATTCGTGACGGATGGTGATGATATAGTAAGTTTATATGTATAAAGCGGATCATAGATGAAACTTGTTAAATAACACCTACAACCTCCCATTAACCTAAGCGTACCCAATAAAAAGTTTGTAAAAAATGTTGTAAATATTTTAGTAGCTCCAAAAATTGTAAGAGAGGGAAGAACGAAGTTTATCTTACAACTAATGTAACTCTTCAATAAAACACTTTTCGCCGATCTTCAATAATAGACATCTCTTAGTGCTTGGACATTTCGTGTTCTGAACCGATTGACTTATATCCAACCACAGTAATTCTGCCCGAAGGCAGGTCCTTCACTGCAATCATAGCATTTTCATGCTATGCTTACAGCTTTACTAGGGAATTGTGTAGGTGTGGTAGCTTCCCGTTGCTTTCCACACCGGTGAAGAATGATGATGATGATAATAATGATAATGGTAAGGATGATGGCCATATGATTTCTGGGACCGTTTGGGCCTTAAAGTTTTCCTGACATTTGTCTTACAGGTGAGGAAAAACCCCGATAAAAACCTCACCCAGAAAAACTGCCCCGACCGGGGATCGAACCCGGACCCGCTGCGTGACAAGGCAGCACGCTACCTCAAGACCACTGCGGTGGACTTGACTTATATACTTAATAATAATTAAGTGCTCATTTAAATACTTATAAAAATTATCATCACGTCATAACAAAGTTAACAGGTCAATTACATAAATAACTATTTCGAGAAGTCTTTCTAGATTACGATTAAAACTAAAAGTTAAACATATAGAGCATTAGATCCGAATAATTATGGAACTAATAAATAAAATTATCTGTGTGGCACCATAAAACGAAGTCTCCAGGGAACTAGAAAGGAGACACTTAAAATTTTATAAATCAACGGCGGTTCCAACACTGTTATACAGATCAGAACACTGAGTCTTAACCAAAAACCAGGAACGAAGTATATAAACTACAGAAATGAGGTTTTTGAGGAGATCGAAAACAAAATGAAAATATACGAAGAGAACTAAATATATTCAAGCTCTTAAATATAATTGCACAATACAGAGATGGGCCACATCAATAGAATACATAACAACAGAATCCCTAAACAGATTCTCACCTACAAACCACTAGGACGAAGAAAAGTAGAAAATCCAGTAAAAGATGGACACACCAATTCTAACATGAGATCGGAACATACCTGAAGGTCTAATCCTTGATGCTGATGATGATGGTAATAAATATGAAGTATTAGTAACGATTAATAAATAAAAATTAATGGAATATACTAATAATTTTATTAAACTTCTGTGACGTCATTACCGTCATATCTAAAGCCATTCTCTCTTGTACGTTTGGATAAAATTGTCTATGCTTATCGAATTCATAAAGAATGTGAGATACCTAGTCCGGAGCAATATTATACTAGCTAATACCCGGCATGCGTTACTACGCCTAAATAAATTAAATATTGCGAGTTAATTAATTATATAGTATACACTGGCGGTTGCTAGAGTAAATTTTTAATTTCAAATTTCAGGTAAACCCCACTTCTAACTGTCGGATTTCGCCGATTTTTTGATAATATATACCTCGGTTTACTTTAATACGATATTCCGAGTTTTGTTGTGAAACATCGAAAATTGCGATTGCCAGAGCGATTTTTAAATTTTCGTTTCAGGTGAACTCCTACATCTAATGATTTTAGAACATTATAGATAACGGCTAAACACTCACCGCATCTGAAATCCTGTATATATAAATTTTCACGAAGACACGTTTAACGGTTTAGAAGTCTATAAAGGACAAACAAACATATATTCGTATTATATTTGAAAAGAAAAATATACGCCTAGATTGGGGTTTGAACCCAGGACCTTTGACTTTCTATGTCAATGCTCTTCCATCTGGGTTCAAACCCCAGTCTAGGCGTATATTTTTCTTTTCAAATATAATTTGTCCATCATTAAGGTGTTTAAAAACGAATAATATTAACATTGAAAGAAGCACTACTGGCTTTATAAGTAATGTTTAAATTCCCAATAAAAAGTCTTCTTAACAAAGAAGCCGCCATTTGCAAAAATCGTAGCAACGGCTCGTAGCATTTGGGGTTAGGGAATTAACTATGGGTTAGAGAAAAATACGCGTTTAGATTGGAGGCCTAGGTGGCTCAGATGGAAGAGCATTGACATAGAAAGTCAAAGGTCCTGGGTTCAAACCCCAGTCTAGGCGTATATTTTTCTTTTCAAATATAATTTGTCCATCATTAAGGTGTTTAAAAACGAATAATATATTCGTATATTTACATAGAAAAAAAACAATAGAAAAACAAATGAATAAAAATTACTTATATTTGAATGAAATTACATAATAATGTATAATAATAACTTAGAGTTTTAATGATTTTGTTTTCCTTGCGGTCCGGAACATTTAAATAACTGGCAAGATAAATTATTACTTTTTCGACAATTGAGGTTTCGTTTAATTTCTCATAAGAAAGGCCTCGATACGATAAGGTTGTGATGGTTTTGTTAGAATTGACACTTACTATCAGCAAGTCCAAAGCAGTAAAATTGACATTACTTCAGTTACTGAAAAAAATGATCACTCCTGTTTAAAGGGACTATATAAACATAATAATTTCCAGAAATAAATGAATACAAAATAAGAAATGGTATTCTTTAATAAATAAAGTATTTAGATTCAAAATATCTGACACGTGAAACAAAAACCAGATTGATAAAACCCTGGCTAAAATCCGGCGTGCACTGCTGCGCCGAAAAAAAAAGGAAATTAATGTGTTCTTATGTTTAATTGAATGAGTAAAAGGAAAAATGAGTATAAATTTATATCAATTATTTTTAGGTACCCATGCTGATTACCCGACGATGCCCGGGAATCTACTTATCCCGATCTTCTTGCCATAAATGAGCTGAAAGACGAAAATGAATGCGTTTTTAGGTTTAGTTGAATAAGTAGGAGGACATTTTTATATCAATTATTTTTAGATACCCCGTACAGATTACTCGGTGTTGCTTGGGAATCTACTTATCCCGATATTCTTGGCATAAAAGGAGCTGAAAGACAAATTTTGTTATTGTGAATTATCCATAAAAGAATACCCGCCATGTGCTGCTATGCTTGTTCAGGAATCTACGAACTTATCTCGATCTACTTGGCATCAATGAAAGATAAATATGGTTATTGTGAATTATCCGTAGGAGATAAACATATGCTGCCAGGGACTTTTTTGTAGAGCATTTTGAGATATTCAATTCTGTGTACATTAATTTTGTGTATTTGTTATGCTTTAGGCAGCGTAAGCCATTTAAGTGTCCAAAAAGGTACTTCTTTCTCGTATTTCACTACAAATGGTGATTTTTAAGGGTGTAGGAGTTGAGTATCACAACTCTCTTATAGCCTATGTTCATCCCGTGAATTCCCTGAACATTTTGCAAAAAGCCCCATCATAATTGGATGAACGGTATGGTAGTTCACAAAATACGAAAAAACAAACAAACATACATTTTTATATATTAGGCCTACTTGCCAATACCCGGCGTGCGCTGCTACATCTAAATGAATTAAATGTGTTTTTATGTTTAGTTAAATAAGCAAAAAGAAAAAAATAATTATACATTCATATCATAATTATTAGTTTAGCAGTTGGTCGGGTTAGAGGTAAATTGGCCGGTTTACGGGTAATTTGATCGTTTTAGAGGTAGATTCATCGCTTAATGGCAGACACGTCATAGTTCAGAGCTCCAAGTTCCGTGCGGAGCGCGGTACTAACTCTGGAGCATGCATTCTACTTTCTACTACTCCGGCGGGACCTGTACGAAATACTACCATTGTCATGAACGCTTATAACAAGAGGAATCGAAATATAAAACAACGCACAAACAGGAGTACAGTAGTTATTAATAAATAGTATTAACTAGTTTACAGTATTAAATAATACCTCAAAATATTTTAATCTGCAAAATTTAATATTTGCATGGATAAAAAAAAAGAACCAACAGGTCTCTACGTACAACCAAAACAAAATATAAGAATACGTTTGAAATGTTCTTGTGTTTTTACACCATTTTAACAAACATTATTTAAATTTTCTTGGTACAGGGGGGAAAAAAAACGGATATATTTATTGTTCTTTCTGTAGGAAAATAAACCACCTCTTTTCAGGGTGCTACTTCCCGGGCATTCTTACTTGACACTTGATATTTTTTTATTTTATTATATTTTTTATATAAAACTTTCCTCATTAGAGGATTGCCACAAGGACAAAGTGATACAAACGATCAATTTTCGAAATTGATAAAATACATTTAAAAATTTCAAATTGTAATTGAAGTATATTCTATAAAGTAGAAATTTTGTATACATGGCTATCTAAAATTGAAATTGATCCTCTAATGACAGCGATGGCAATTTTAGAAAGATACACTCTGTCCAAGTCTAAGAAATGCCAAAATTTAGCTAAGAATCCTGGTGTAGTACCTCTTGCCCCGATCATCAATACTGTGACAGTTATACTATCTAATTGGCATTTATCTTTGTAATAGTCAACTGTTAGCTCATATATGGGATTCTTTTGAGAGTCAACTTCCTTAGGTTGGCTACTATGAGTCTTAAAACGGATTGTGGGAACTAACATCATACCAATTTTAAAAGATGGTCTTAATGCAATAATATTTATTCGTATATTACTCCCATTTAATAATTTAATATTAAAAATATAAAATTAGTACCTGATGAACCAGTCGTCCTCATCTAAAATAAAGTTCTGTTTGAAAACTTCAACTAGTTAAAAATATGATGGCCTTTCAAAACAATGTTTCATCTTCTGCATTTCAACTGGTATTGTAGCCTCACTATGATGGTTGTCCGTTTATATAAAACCGGGTGGCGCGACAATGCTTGACAATGTTAACATGCTGAATTATTATAGTGGCGGTAGTCGGTGTATTTGTATTTAATTATATGTAACACCTGCGGGAAACGAAGCGAGCCACTGGACAACTATAATAGTGAGGCTACAATACTAATGTTGTTTAAGTTGTACAACGGGTTCAGGTCTGCGGGCGTGTTCTTGTTGAGCAAGTCTTTATTCTCAGCTTCTTTTAAAATGTCTATGTCTTCGAGGATGCTAATCTTGTTGTTATTCTTTCTGTCTAATTTTGACATAGTATTATCGATTTTGTCGAACTGATGACCCGTTTCTAGTATACGTTTGGCAAAATTTGATTTTTCTTCGTTATTAATATTTTTTATGTTATGTTAACATAACATAAAAAGTTACACAAAACACCTGTGTCTGTCTTGGATGCGAGGGCACCAGGTAACTGTGGGAAATGAACGTGTTGATCAACTAGCTAAATCTGCAGCATTTTCTGAGCTTCATTGTTAATTTTCAAAGTGTCCAATATCCTACGTTTAAAAAGAAACTGTTGGACTATATAATCACTAATTGGAATGAACATTGGATAATGAGTGCAAATGGTGCTTTGACTAAAGAGCTTTTCTTTCCTACAGTACACCATATAAATATAAAACATTTAATTCCAAATTTCATTTTAACACAATTTATGACTGGCCATGGAAAATTTGGAAGTTATTTTAAGAGATTTAATATTAACCTAGACAGTGATCATAATTTTAAATGTCAAGAATCAATACAATCAGTAAAACATGTTTATTTGATTCTCCTGTATTCGAAAAACAATGATTCTGGTTAAACTTAGTTTTAAATGATGATGAGGCTTCTGCCTGAATGTTTGAAGAGATTTTTAAGAACCAAGATTATTATAAACATTTTATGAAATTAAAAACACACATACATAATTAAGTGTAGTATTTTCTGAGACACTTATAGACGAGTTATGTAATTCAAAACACTCATTCAAAACCATAAGATAATATTTCTGTTTTACAGTGTAGAGTATAATATTGTTATAATAAGCTACAACCCTAACATGCCTTGTGGCGAAATAGGGTTTTAAGATATTTGGAGATTCAGTAATAATATTATAATAATAATAATAATAATGAATATTTTTTAATGTTTAATATATCTTGTGTTAAATTTCTTGTTGTTCTACCGATGTAAAACTTATCGCAATGTGAAAAATGTCTTAAAACGAAGTGAGAAGTTGAGCAGAAAGAAACGTAAAATCACTGTATTTATAACGTAAAATATATATTAGGTATTTCTCAAACAGAATAGCCAAATTATTACAAAACACGCTAAAAAAAACAAGTGAACGCTAAACTAATATGATGTACTAACTCGGCCATTTTGTCACTTTAATAACTTGCCCAAACTAATCTGGTGTACACTACATCGCTGATTTTCTCACCCTAATTTGTCCACCAATGTAACTGGATTCCTGGAATAGTATCCTTAAATATGAGTAAACATGATGGCAATTGGCTCTAGCGGGAACGTGTGTTATCACGTTGGCCAACATAACACAATAAGTCACTTGTTCTTCGTTGGAATATTAACATGTGTTATCCTGATATATAATAGCCCAAGTCTCTGTGTTAAATTTGGATCTAGGCGCCACTTACAAAATGAAAAGTCGTATAGGCCCTAATTACATTTTTTCATGAATGCATTATACGTTTGTGCGTTATGTAAATTCCTGGAAAATAAAACAAAAACTGTGACTTATACCACTATAACACTTTCAAACAGTCATTAATCTTGTTTGCACACAGGTAGCCCGAATAGTATAACTTTCATTTTTCATTACAAATATACAATTTATGTCAATTTAAATTAATGCGTGTCATAGCACAGTTAAAGAGGGAAGTTAAAACATCTAAATATTTAAAAAATGCATAATATTTTCATTTAAATATCATGTATTGAAAATGGTGAATATTTCAGGTAGAGTAGTTATTAGTACATTTGAAGGTTGTTATAGCAATTGATGCACAGTCTGCTTTGTTTATACTGTTCGTATATACTATAGCGGCTTGTCTCGGTACCAGTGTACTGCTTGTATTGTTTACTATTTAATTCAGGGGAATCCGAAATCAGCAGAGGAAAGAAGATTTGAAGAAGGGAATTAGGATATAAACTAGGATTTTCTTTACATGATATTAAGTACCACTTTCATTACATACATTATAAATTCAGATATCGTGGTGCTATAAAATATTTGCCAAGACGAGCAAAAGAAAAGTAATTAAATGCAAAGTAAGAGAAGTTCCTGGTTCGTCATGTAAAATTAAATCCAGGATTAAAATCACGTGAAGTCCGTACAATAACAAAATAACTCTGAGGTAGACATAATATGTCGAATCAAACTACATGACGTGCCTTAGAGTAAACTTGGTTATCGAAGTCCAGTGTCACGAAAAATGCAATTCGTCAATATCCATCCATAGTAATTCTGCCCGAAGGCAGGTCCTTCACTGCAATCATAGCATTTTCATGCTATGCTTGCAGCCTTACTAGCGAATTGTGTAGGTGTGGTAGCTTCCCGTTGCTTTCCACACCGGTGAAGGATGATGATGATGATGATAAAGATGATGATGAAGATGATGGCCGTATGATTTCGGGGACCGTTTGGGCCTTAAAGTTTTCCTGACATTTGTCTTACAGGTGAGGAAAAACCTTAATCAATATAAAGAATAGAATTGGTCAGGTTTCAATTTGCTAGAATTGAACAAGAACCAAGAATTTTGGAATAAGGTCATATCGTGTGATGAGACTAATTAATTGGTTCTGATGGTGACCATAGAATATGGCGAAAAGCAAATGAAGCCGGACATAAATGAAAACATTATCCCAACACATTAAGTGTATGCTAGATTGATACATATTCTGTTTTGGGGCTGCTTATTCAGCACATGGAGGTGGGGAACACTCGAATTATTTGACGGCGATATGGACAAGGGATTTACCTCGGCTGAATTTCAAGAAAAGTTGAAAAAAGTAGAACTAAAATGGAAATGTGAACCCTCATATATTCACCCAAGATCGGGACCCAAGGCATAACAGTTGATATGAATAGAAAATGGGTCCTCAGGAATGTGCCACACTCCAGCTCTACGCCACCCGATTTAGATCCTATTGGTCTCCTATGTTCCATTCTCAAAAGAATAAATGTTCATTAGTAGAGGATTGAAACGTCACTACTTCTAGAGAGTGGAGTGAAAAGGGAGTGAAATTAGTCAGGAATTTTTTCAATTTATGAAAGATAGACACAAAACACCGTTTAAAGCAAACAGGCCATACAACCTCTCACTAAACTGTTCAGAACATCTATAAATTGACATTTATTTCTGTCTTTTATATTTCTCTGCAAATAAAAATTTTACAAAAATATGTTTTTTTTTTCTTTAAATTAATCAAAATAGTATATACCAATATCTAAAACTGTTTTTCCTCCAGTTATATGATATGGACGCGAAGAGGGAGGAGAAAATATTACGAATATTTGAGGATAAAGTTCTTAGGAAATTTTTTGGACCAAAGAGACGTGTATAGACAGGTGAATGTAGAAGACTCCTTAACAGTGAGCTACAAGATCTTTATAGGAAACCAGATGCAATAAGAACAGTCAAGTCTCGTAGATTATTATAGCCAGGACATGTGGCACGAATGGGGAATGAAATAGGTGAATGAAACTTTCTTGGAGGAAAACCAGAGAGAAAACGTCCAGTTGGTAGACCAAGAATGAGGTGGAAGAATAACATTAAAACCATGATTTGAGGACAGTAGATTATAAAGGTAGATTAGAAAGCATTCTGGATAGGGATATATGGAGAGTTTATATTCGCACGTCCATGAACACATTGGTTCGATAGACCCAGTGAGTTTTGTTTGTTGTTCTTATTTTAATTTCTATGTTTAACAGTTGTATAAGAATTCCTACGCACTACATATCGTAAAAATAAACAATTTATTTAATACATTAAAAATAATGTTCGCATAAAGTTATGTGTATAAACAAAACTGTTACTGGAAATACATGTATTAAGTTAAATGTATCCTTAATTAATATTTTAAAAGAAATGTGTTACAAAATTGGAGAAGAGATATAGTTTTGATGAGCTGTTACTGTGCAAATAAAATATGTCATTTACATTAATGTGAGAGACCGATTAAATTTTGCTCAGTATTTTAGGCTTGACATTACTCTACTTACAGTTGGGTAGAAAGTATAGATTCACATAAAAATAAAACAGAAGAGTAAATAACTTAATTACTTCTTCGCTATACATAAAAATACCCTTAAAATTAACTCTACGAAGTTAAATACACGCTGTTTCCTCTGTTTTAACATTACAATTAAAGAGTAAAAAAGTAATTTGTACATGAACAACAAAAAGTATTGATACAGTACTAGGTTTTGGTCATCCGAATGTGCACATGAAGTCAAATGGGGGTCTTGAGTACTTTGCCGTGTAGTTGTGTGTATTTATGCTCTATATTAACGCTGGAATGGGGCACAAAAGTAGATAGACTACAGTAGAAGAAATGAAATAAATTATTCGTTTGCATAATTAATGTAAA
This sequence comes from Diploptera punctata, assembly GCA_030220185.1. Taxonomy (NCBI): domain Eukaryota; kingdom Metazoa; phylum Arthropoda; class Insecta; order Blattodea; family Blaberidae; genus Diploptera; species Diploptera punctata. Next base: position 643,600 of record JASPKZ010002340.1, read on the forward strand.
TTTCTAAATGAAATTAGTGAAATAACTGGAAGGTTAAGAGCAACCACAGCATATAATTGACAGGATTGACAATCGAAAATCTTTCGAAAATAGCCACGTCCTAGAAAACTGTATGTTAATGTTGACAAACCATTAAACAGAAAAGTAAAGAAAAAACCTCAAAGTAGTGCATCTAATTTAGCATCTAGCATCAAGAATGACTTTAATATTAGTACTTCTGCTAGCAATGTTCGTAACTGTCTATGAGCTAACGAACTACATGGGAAAACAGCCCGTAGAAAATGCTTTGTGAGTGTAGAAAACTGAAAGAAAAATTGAACTTCGCTAAAACACATACAAACAGCCCCAAAGGACTTTGTAAGAAAGTAATTTTGTACTGATGAGCCTAAATTCAACATTTCTTGTTCAGATGGAAGAATAAAAGTTAGGAAGAATACAAATATAGAGCTACAAAAAGTAAAATCTCCAACCCAGTGTGAAACATAGTCGTGGTTCTTTATTAGCATGGAGATACACGAGTACCCCTGCAGTCGAAACCTTGCATTTTTTATGGTGTGATGGATCACAAGCAGTATATAAACATGCCGAAACACCAATCTGCATACATCTGCAGAGAAATTGTGGATTAAACAAGCTTTTTTTAGTTATACAAGATAATGATCTCAAGCACACCACTTTCAATATGCGTTTATAGATTTTGTATAACACACCAAAGTAAGGAAACGCTACCACAGTCTCCGGACATAAACCACATTGAGAATTTATGGGAACATCTGAAAACGATAATTCGTTCAAGGCAGGTTTTCAAAACGATGACCTAAAAAACGCTTTGGAAGAAGAATGGAAAAGCATACCTTCTATAGTAACTTCAAATTTAGTCGAGTCGATGACACGCCGTCTTCAAGCCATTTTGGAATCAAAGGGGATCCCAACCAAGTATTGAACTCAAAAACATAAAGACTCAAAACAGTCATAATATGAGACTGTATCAATACTTTTTGTCTGTTAATTTTTGTTGTTCGTGTATAAATTATTTTTTACTCGTTAATCGTTATGTTAAAACAGAGGGAATTGTGTTTATTTAACTTCATAGAGTGCAATGTAAATGTGTATAATTTTGTTTTTGTATATAATGAAGAGATAATTAAATTATTTGTCTCTCTGATATTTTTAAGTTTATCAATACTTTCTACACTCAGTGTACATAATGTATACGAGGCATACTCTTATTGTTAATGGAAGCAGACTTTGTACATAGAAAGCTGCCTTAGCTGTTTAATGCTGTACCTGTAATATCTAAAAAAGTAGGATATGTTTCAATTCATCTTAAAAAATACTTTCTTTATATAAAATAATAATCAAAATGTGTATTTTTAATTCCTATTTTACTGGATTTTCTACAGGAGCTATACCATATATTGAGTAAAATTCCTGAAAATTTCATACCCCTACCTCGAATAGTTCCTGAGATAAGTGAACCAAAACGGCGATTTTTAGGAATTATTTTATATTAATTCAAAATCAATAATTTAACAAGAAGCTCATTTTCAGTTTCTTGTTCATCTTGTTCCTAAAACTGTCTGTGTCTGCATTATTCTTAACTTGCTCTACGTAACAAGTCGCCATTAAATGGCGTCTCTTCTAAAAGAACACGTGTCTCTTATCTTACACTGCAATATATTTTCTAGGTTTATTTCCACTCAGTAGGCCTATTCTTTGTCTATATTGTATTCAGTAGGTTAATTCTGTTTTGAAGTTCTTTTTTTTTTTGATAAAAATTATAAAATCGATTAACAAGAGGAAAAACTAATAATTTAATAAATATTCTAGTCTTTTAAAACATAATTTGTACATCTCTTAAGAGATCAGACAGACCTAAAATATAGTTATGTTGAAGTTGAACATTGAGAATATTTTATATATGTATGTTAATATCCATATAGATATAAAACAATATGGACGCTGCATTCTGTAGATGAAAAAGTTGAGGCACTAAATGACTTTATGATACAATATTATACAATAGACACGCCCCACTAAAAACTAAACCCGCGAAACGACGCCCTGCAGCCTGGATGACTCTTTCAATTCGTAGCTTGATGACTGATAGAGACGCAGCACATAATAAATATAGACTCGACAAAATAGACACTAATCTCAATCAATATAAACAATTACGTAACAAGACAAATCAAGCTATAAGAAACGCCAAACTTAGACATTTATACAGCCTAACAGATACCAATACTTCAGAAATCTGGAAAAAATTGAATAGAATGGGAATTGGGAGAAAAGACACACACAAGTAAACAAATTACCCGTTTCCCTGGACACACTCAATAATCACTTCACAGGCATAACTACTACTCCAAAGGATAAAGAACAAACAATAAATTAATTATCACTGACAAATCACCCGACCGAGAAACATTTCCATTTATCTTATGTTGCAGATTACGACGGTAAAGAAAGCCATACTATAACTCATATTTTTAACTCCTCACTACACACTTCTACATATCCCTCATTCTGGAAACAAGCCCTCGTACGCCCACTGCCTAAAGTTAAAACGCCCTCAACTTCAAACGACTTTCGACCCATTAGCATTTTACCTACCCTTTCAAAAGCTCTGAAACGATTAGTCCATAAACAACTGACTATCTAAATGAATACAACCTTCTAGATCAATTTCAGTCAGGCTTCAGGACAGGACACAATACAAATACTGCTCTACTAAATATTTGCGAAGACATACGCGAAGCTGCTGATAATAGAAAACTTACAATTCTTACATTACTGGACTTTAGTAAAGCATTCGACACGGTACATTTGGACTAATTGTTGCATAAACTTATAAACCTCTTACTCTCTGATAGTGTCACATAATGGTTCAATTCCTACCTTCATGAGTGCCAGCAATCTGTTGTAGGAAATCATGCATTATGTTCTTCTTGGTCCTTCTGTAAAGCTGGGGTTCCACAGGGTTCGGTGCTTGGACCTTTGCTTTTTCAATCTACATAAATGACATATCTAAACTCCCTAAAGCATTGCAAACATAATTTATTTGCAGACGACATGAAAATCTATATCCACACAGACAAATATTCTCTAAATGACGCTGTTGCCAAAATTAACGAGGATCTTGACTCGCTAATGACTTGGACAGTTAAATATGGACTGCAATTAAATCCTAGAAAGTCACAATCAATCATTATGGGTCACCAGAGACTATTATCTACAATTAACCAAAACACAGTTTCGCATGTGTCACTAAATGGAGTTCAAATTCCTTATAGTGAGACAGTAAACATTCTTGGAGTATTTATTGACAACAACTTAAATTGGAATACACAAATAAACCATACATGTAAAACAGTCTTCTCAATAATACATTCATTAAATCGCGTAAGAAATTGTCTGCCATTCGCTCTTAGGAAAATGTTAGTAGAAACACTTGCAATGCCCCATTTTGATTATTGTGACACACTCTTTTACAGACTTAAATATTATTTCACTCAAAGACTTCAACGTGTTCATGATCTTTGCGCACGTTTTATTTGTGGTATTCGCAAATTTGACCATGTTACAACGTCCCTGGAACAATTATCGTGGCTTCGTCTAAGAGATCGTAGAACTGTCCATTCCCTATCCCTTCTCTATAAAATACTTCACACATCATCGCCTATTATTTATTATCACGCCGCTTCATCAGACTATCCGACACGCATAATCTTGACATTCGATCCCATCAGCACATTGTCCTTTATATCCCTCCTCATCACACTGTATATTATTCATTATTCTTTCACGGCCTCACTACCAAAACATGGAATTCCCTTCCGCCCTATGTCAGAGACTGTCAAACTATAACATCCTTCAAAACCAAACTAAATAATTATATTAATAACAAACTAACTTATACACCTCCCTGATAGTATTCTTTTAACAATTAATAAATTTAATTATTTATGAAAATAATATTATGATTAACAAATATTTTCTTTTGTTTTAAATATTGTATAAACGTAAAATTAGTTTCTATATATCTCATTATATTTCTTTGTTTTCTATATACATTAGACAGGGACAATTTAATATGTCTTGATTGTATACACATCATTATTAGTTTGAGTCTTAATTTTAACTAACATTAACTGGTTGCATTATAGATAGTAATAAAATAAATATTATCTTTTGATCAAATTTTTATTTAGTATTTAATATTAGATTTAATTGTGATTGTTATAGGCTATTCTGATGTAAATATATGTCCTGGTGAGTGGAGGTGAAGGCCAGATGGCCTTAACCCCAACAGGCTAAATAAATCTAATCAAATCTAAAAAACAGCTTTAAATATCTAGGTTTCAATTTATCATGCTATAAACATGTTCAAATTGAAGATATTATTGACAAAATAAATAAATTTAATCTAATGTGTGGCACTATTAAAATAACCCTTAAAACACAAGAAAAGAAACAAAAGTTAAATTTTATAAGGTAATGGGCTGTTCCTGTACTGATGTATGGATCAGAATGTTGGCACGATCAATAAAAGACAAGAACAAAGATTGAAAGCAGCTGAGATGAGATTTTTAATAAATATAGCAGGATATACTCTGCTGACTAAGAAAAGAAATGAGTATATAAGAAAGGAACTAATATTTTCAAATTAAGAGACCGAATAATTAAATACAGGAACGATTGGAAAGAACATATCGATAGAATGCCAGAAGGAAGATTTTCAAAACTATTGCTAAATTATAAACCGTACGGAAGGAGAATTGTTGGACGGCCACACAGAAAATGGACTGAATAAATTTTCACAATTCTAGCTTTCATGAAACCGGAACGAGCCAATAGGCTTAATCTCTGGATGATGATAAACATAAAAATAGTAGAACAACATAAAAAAATCTGCCCACAGAAAGTAAATCTTATTTAAACGTAATTCCACATCAGCTGTAGATGCCGTATTTTGCGAAAGTCTTAAGTAACTGTCATCCTATAAATTGATGGTATCCATGTTGGTTTCTTGAGTAAAGTATTTACTTGACTATAGAAAGTGTCCAAATAGTACAACTCTATTTAAATATGTAAGCAATGTTTTGTACTATTACATTGTTTAGTATCTCAAAACTATATTTGAGGCAGATATCAGATTTCGCAATAGTACCACAACGGTCTTTCACTTTAAATCACTACGAACTTGTGTTAAATCACAGTAACTTGTTTACAGTGACTTTACTGTGTTGGCCTGGACATGCGGCATCAATGCGAAATTAAAGTGGGGCATCATGTAATAAAACCAGATGGATTTCACTCAATAGGCAGGCCAAGAATGAGGTGGAAGAATAACATTAGCCATGATTGGAGCAAGTACATTATGAAGGGGATGATACAAAAAAACATTAGCTAAGCATAGGGGTAGTCCGTGCAGTGGATATAATATCTAATCAAATTTTATTTGCTAATTGTGCATAACGACTGCCGATTAACGCTGTAAACACTCTAGCCGTAGCATATATATATATATATATATATATATATATATATATACATAAGCGAAATGTTCCTCTACTTATTTATCACTGGACTATCGAACCTGTAGGTTCACGGCCGCGCGGACATAAGCCCTCCATACATCCATATCCTGAGCTAATGTTTTCAAACTATTCCCTGTATAATTTACTTCCTTCAAACCATGGTTGATATTTTCATACGTCATTCTTGTTCTACCAACTGGGCGTTTTCCCTTTGGTTTTCTCACAAGAAGCTTCCATGCACGTCTTTGATTTCCCATTCGTGCCATATCGCACTGTTCTTATTATATGTGCTTTGCTATAAAGACCATGTACTTCACTGTTATGTAGTCTTTTCCATTCATCTGTCTGTTCATCTCTCTTTGGTCCAAAAAAAATCCTAAGAACTTTATTCTTAAATACTCCTTTCTTCTTTTAAAGAAATAGTCCATGTTTCGCATACATAGGCTTATAACTGGTAGAATAATAGTTGTATATATTTTCATTTTAACGTTTTTTGAAAGGAATTGGGATGACAAGAGTCCCTGTAATACATAATAGCACGCATTTCCAGAATTTGGCCCATGTTTAATTTCTTTGTGGCATCTCATTCCTATTTGTGATTATTGTTCCTAGGTTTCTGAATTCGAGGTGGGAGAATAACATTAACTATGATTTGAGAGGTGGATTATACAGGGAATGATTGGAGGGCATTGGCTCGGGATAGGGATGTATGGAGAGCTTATGTCCACGCGGCCATGGACCTACGGGTTCGATAGTGTCAGTGAGTAAGTAAGTAAGGTATTTGAATTCAGCCAGATGTTCAAAACTTCCCTCATTTGTCATTAACCGTCCATTTCCACTACATAATTCATTTCTATGTGTGGCCACATGTTTAGTTTTAATTGATGTTTACTTCCAATCCCAATTTTGTATTGTTACTCAATTGTGTACATGTTTGCCCTTAGTATCTCCTCGCTATCGCCCAATCTCCTTGCTTCAACCCATTGTGAATTTTAAAAATATGCGAAAACTGTTGCCTACCGCAATCTACACTAACATATTTCAATATTGGCAGGTAAATTAGAAGCCGATATGTACTCCTGTGAGCAGTAAAATAGTTGATTGAAGAGAATACAGTACCTGTGTGTGTGTGATGGAGTTGCACACGTGCAGTGCCGGCAGACATGGGTTCACTTTGTAACTCACACAAAAAACAAACACCTAACCTCTCCGCATAGCGCTGGTAGCGCGACTGACTGAAGCCAAGCCACTCCAGCCTCCAGTAGACAGACGCGACCACGTGGTGTGCCAGAGATGCGACGCGTCCCAATCTGCGCACTTACCTTCGCCGTGCATCAATGTGTACTATGTCCAACCAATACTTCAATTTTACGCATTCAAATTTCTGCCTAATCCGAAAGAATGCAGATTGCACACATCAAAGGTTTTTAAAAAATTTTTTACAAATCTTCACCAACCCTAATTTGCTTACGGAAAAACAACAGTGCGCATGCGCCAGAGTTTATAGAGCCAGCGATAACCCACAAACGAACCACATATCGATTATCATCCTCGATTATTATCCGTCGCTATGAAATTTAAATGACCAATATTTGCAGTAAATCCCCAAAACTATGTTAAACAAATATATTAATAATATTAAAATTACCAAAAGTTTATTAAATAAGGGTGTACACTTACTTATCACTCCCTAACGCTGATCTAACCAGCGATAACCCAAAACAGCGATAGAAAAATCAGAGACTGAGTAATACACTCTGTGGAGAAAATAGCAGTTAGCATCGCAATATTGTCTACCAACGTTTCATAATATTGTGATTTGCATATTTACATAAATACTTTAAAATTGTCTAATAATGTTATAAACATTGTTTGAAAAAGTTTAAAATATTAAATAATGTTAGTAAATACAAATAGTTTACAAGAATATAACTGAAAATTCAAGCGCTAGTAGAAGTGTAGTTCAGGCTTACTTACTAAGTAACTAACTAACTCGCACTATCGAGTCCGTATGTTCAAAGCCGCGCGAACAAGCTCTCCATACATCCCTATCTTGAGCTAATGTTTTCCAATCATCCCCTGTACATTCTACTTCCTTAAAACCATAGTTAATATTGATGATCTTGATGAATACAATATGTGGATACAATAGTTAATATTATTTTCCCACCTCATTCTTGCCCTACCTACTAGGCGCTTTCCGTCTCGTTTTCCTACAAGGATCTTCCATGCACCTCTTTCATTTCCCGTTCGTGCCACATGTCCTGTTCAACGCAATTTACGAGACTTAACTGTTATTATTATATCTGGTTTCCTATAAAGCTAACAGTTATGTAGTCTTCTCCATTCACCTGTATAGACATCTCTCTGTGCTCCAAAATTGTCCTAAGAACTTTATTCTAAAATACTCCTAATATTTTCTTCTCCCTTAAAGTAAGAGTTCTTTCGCATCGTTATAATATAACTGGGAGAATAACAATTTTATATATTTTCAGTTAATGTTTTTTTTTAGAGACAGTAAGAGTCCCTGTAATGCACTCTGGCATGCGTATCGAGAATTAAACCTATTTTTTTATTTTTTTCTGGAACCCGAAAATGACCACACAAACACACACAATATATTATTAAGATTTTCTAAGGAACGCATGATCTTTTACAAGTGTTAAACAGTAAAAGAAACTGTTTTATCATCGGTTTATTTATATCAAAATTTTTGCAGAGAGGAAAAGAAGGAGCAGATACGTCGTACAAATAAAAAGTGTTTTTTTCTCTCGAATTTAAGGAAAAGTAACTTAGCTGTGTGTGTGTGTGTGTGTGTGTCTTTATTTAGTTTTTTTTTTTCGCTCTTCGTATAAAGATAATAAGTCCCTCGGGAGGAACTTTAAACCGTGGGTCCCGGTCTGAAGATTTCAGGGGTTGTAAAAAAATGCAAGCCTCATGAATTGTTGACATTTAACAAAATTTACTTAAACTTTACTATTCAAGTAATATATTAGTTGTCTGTTTGAGGCAATGAGCTAACTACTTGTCACCTAGTTCTTATCCGTAGGGAAATAAGCGTAATTAAATTAGCTTGTTTAAGTCATTCCACCAACGGAGCACCCTTGTCCCAAGTGAGGATTTAAAAATATAGATAAGTCATACAAATAGACACGCGTGTGTGTTTGTGTGTCTGTACCTCTTTTGTGGTCGAATTTTGTTTTTTCCGAAACCAAGCTCGGTATATAGCAATAAATTAAGGAAAGCAAATTAAAGGTCATTAAACAGCAAAATTGGACCAGTAGGTGTAGGATTCTTCTGAAGCAAAAATCAAAAATAAATAAATAAACAAATGTAGCGATTGCAATGTTTTATTTTTCGCAAAGAAACTGAGTTCACGCTACTGAAATAAAACAAAAAAGTAATATTAAAAAATCAGCGTAATCCGACCATTAGAAGTGGCGGTTTTCCTAAAATCCGAGATTAAAAGTTAATTTACAATCGACATGTTTGGTTCGACGCAGTATATATCATATCATTTAATTAACGCTTAATATTAATTTATTTAAGCGTAGCAACGCACGCCGGGTATTAGCTAGTATTAAATGAATTATACCAATGTATTTAGCCAAAAGAATAATAATATTTATTAAAAAAATGAAATTCGATACAATATGAAATAAAGTTCGATGTAGCCGAGTGGTTTTACGTCATGCCTTCTTGCAGAGCAACGAAACTTGAACCGGTTCGAGTCTGCATGAAGTAGGCCTACCTTCCTCCATAAATGCAGTATGTAGAAATTATCATAAGTAATGCCACGAGTGATTTCCAAATTATCGATAAATTCACGACTCACGAAGTGAGGAATTTAGAAATCAAGAGTGGCATTTGTTAGGACTATTTAACGAATAAAATTAAGCTGTTTACTCACAAATCATTATTTAAATATAGTTACTTTAAAATATTTATATATTTAATCTAAACGACGATGTTTGAAAACAAATGAGGAACGATTGGTACGCTTCATTTGCTTCTTTTGTTCATCACTGCAACCAGACCATATTATTTATTGCCAAAGGAACGCAATATTGCAAGAATGCACTCTAGTGCAGAAAAAATGAAACACATCAAACTCTATATTAATTCATTTCTGATGTCCTATGATGTAAATATGACAATTATATTTTTCTGGAATGTTCTTACCTGGGAAAAAATACATTTAAGAAAGTTTTAAAACAGTGGTTTCTTTTTTCGGTGGTATAATCAATGTTTTTATATTAAATCCCGCATGCGCTATATCTTGACATTCATGCACTATATATACAATCTGGTAGCCGTATTTCTTAGAGAGTCAGTCATTGCAAAAAATGCTACGACGTATTCAGAATGTTAAAAAGGAGGTGCTTTCTTTATTATGACTATTTAACTCATGCCCCAAATGGGAGTCAATGACCAATCACGTTACAATTATTTTTGATTTACAACCAGTCACAGTCGTGTTTCGCATAGAATTTACCAACTAAAGTTTATCATAATAAAGAAAGCACCTCCTTTTTAACATTCTGAATAGATCATAGCATTATTTTGCAGGGACTGACTCACTAAGAGATACGGCTACCAGATTGTATATATAGTGCATGAATGTCAACACATACCGCATGCGGGAGTTAATATAAAAACTTTGTAGCAATTGATTATACCACCACCAAAAAAAGAAACCACTGTTTGCACTTTCTTAAATGTATTTATTTCCCAGAAAAATATAATTGTCATATTTACATCATAGGACATCAGAAATTAATTAATATACAGTTTGATGTGTTTAATTTTTTCTCTACTAGAGTGCATTCTTACAATATTGCGTTCGTTTGGCAATACATAATATGATATGGTTGCAGTGACGAACAAAAGAAGCAAATGAAGCGTAGCAATTGTTTCTCATTTGATTTCAAACATCGCCGTTTACATTAAATATATAAATATTTTAAAATAACTACATTTAAATAATGTTATGTGAGTAAACAGCTTAATTTTATTCGTTAAATAGTCCTAACTAATGCCACTCTTGATTTCCAAATTCTCTAGATAAATTCACTCCTCACTTAGTGAGTCGTGAACTTATCGATAATTTGGAAATCACTCCTGGCATTACTTATGATAAACTTTGGTTGGTAAATTCTAGGCGAAACACGACTGTGATTGGTTGTAAATAAAAAATAATTGAAATGTGATTGGTCATTGACTCCCATTTGGGGCATGAGTTAAATAGTCTCATATAATTTCGGCCAGTATAGTATCGATACCTATCCAGCATCATGAGGAATTTGTGTAGCTAGAATTAAGTAATGGCTCCAAGTTGAGAAAAACAGCAATAATGGCGATATGATCAATCATACACATCACATGTCACACCAATCATTGCTGGATGATCGTACATATTTGTGATTAACGCATGTGGATGTGAAATCAGCAGCTGACTGGAACTTCTAGGACTGTCGTGCCTGGAGAAATGAAAACACGAAATAAAAAAGGAATATTACAAGAATTGAATATGTTTTACACAAGATATCGAGGATGCTTCCGACATGTTAAGAAAACTAATAGATGATTAAATAATAATTTCAACCAAACAGAATATTTATCATCTACAATGCAAATGGAGGAAAGTTTGGAGATTGAAAATGAGAAAATTGAACAATTAACAAATTCAAATATTTGGGATCAATATTAAAATTAGAAGGAACAAGCGATTCTGAGATAAACAAAAAATGAGTCAAGGAAGGAAAGCAATATTGGAATGTATGAAGTACAAACATTCTGAACCAAATAAAAAAAACGTATAGTGCATCGTTGGAGAATATACTACTGTATGGTGTGGAAACTTGGGCATTAGGTCTAAGCAGAGAGCAAGTAGATTAACTATTGGTGACAGGGGGAGGAGGGCTCTAGAAATTCAAGAACAGACTTAATTAAAAATACTAAAATCATAGAAATAATAGACGTTCAAAAAAGATGTTCTACAAGTTATTGCAGAAAAAAGACTGAAATGATTTGACCACGTAAAGAGTATGTCAGAGACAGAATACCTAAGACCATATTAATTTTGAAGCAGAGGACAACAGAAGAATGGTGAGACCAAAAGAACAGTTGCTTCAGTGAGTACATAGGAGTATGGTGTCGAGAGGATTAACAGGGAGTGATCCAGAGAATAGGGATGTATTGTAGTAAAAGTATTGCAGAGAAACACCTTAAAAAAACATGTCTTACGTATTCACTCCAAAATACAAATGTAAACATGTCAACTCATCTAAATATTTCACTTACATCCTGCTGTCTCAGTGGACATCTGGCTAGCGCTCGCGGCTGACCCGAATGCGATCTCAGACCCGAATCCTGACGACTCCGAATTGGTATTGGTGGTGGGCACGTCTAGATTTTTCGGGTTTTCTTGGGGTTCTGCCGTATCCAGAGTTTCATTTCATAAACGCTCTTCCCCCATCTTCCGTCCCCAACTGTCATTTCATCTCTATCCATAAATGTCATATCACTTTTCACCTCATCTCATGTTAGATGAAAAAAACCGTCTGGTGTAGCAAACCACAGGTGTTTAAAATACGTGGTTGTGGTGATATAATAGGGCACACTCATGTACTTCCTCATGACTCCGACTTAGGGCAGATTAGGGCTAAAGGGAAGGTTGCAGCACCTATTCGAAGCCTTGGGACCAGTCCAAATAAATGGCGGTATGAGTCATGTGTCTAAATATTTGATGTGTGTTGAACTAGGAGCGTCATAACAGACTACGTATCAGCATAGAGTAGATTACATCTCATTCATTCCATAAAGTAAAGATGGGAAATAAACTGAATCAAAAATACGGTTGCCTTGTTATAGAGTCTTAATACCTGAACCCATCTTTACTAATCTAATATAATCACTTCTAAACATTATAATAGAAAATAACTATTTTGAAGAGCTATATAAATGGAGGATCGATATCTGAAACTTCGTATAAGTAGACAACGATGTACCTTGTACGGAGAAAGTTTTAATTTTGCAACAGTTGTGCTGACACTTTCAAACTTGGGAGAACAGAGTTTGAGCAACATCGGAATTTCAAAGATACTTGTGACTTGCAAATCGATATAGACTAGAGTGCACGTAGCAAAGTGCTAAAGTGCTGTTCAATTCAATACAAGTTTTGACGTGACAGAATCAATATGTCTTCCATCTCCTAATTAACAAGACACTTATTGGATGTCTCCTCTTTCTTAAAGCTACTACGTTAACTTTATTCCGATCACAATCAACATTAAACAGCTGCCGCTTTAACAATTGGATAATTCTTCCTTCAATTTTTTTTTACAGATTTTCATATACGTGAATTACCATCATCATCATAGTCCATTCACGAATTTAGGCAATTTGTTGACTTGTTTCGGTTTCAAGAGAAACACCATCCAAAAGTCTTTTGACTGGACGTCCTTCTCTTCTTCTGCAGGTTGATAGCTTAAACATTTGTTTGGGTATCCTGTGATCTTCTATTCGATGAACATGTTGCATCCATTTTGACTTATAATCAGAAATTTTGTTGTCTAAAGTTTCCATGTGTAATTCTTCTAAGATTTCTTCATTTTGTTATGATCTAGTAGTGTTTATCCTGCAGTCCTCCGAAGGCATCTCATTTCAGCAGATCTAAGTATTATTATTATTATTATATATTATTATTATTATTATTATTATTATCATCATCTTTTGTTTGTTCCCGACGGCCACGGGTTCAAATCTGGTCGTGGTAGATAGATTTTTACGATGCAAAACAACAAAGTAGGGACTTTAAGTCGAAAACCGAGTCTGAAAATTTTTGGGGTCGTAAAATAATCTAAAACCTAAATTAATTCATCTGAGCTTAATTTAAGAGGCCTTTCCCATCAAAGTAATATTTAGGTTGCCTACTAGATGTCTCATTGATGCGATGTACTGACCACATGTCACTCACTGGCATCTGTAAAGAAATGAGCGTAACTAAATTAGTTTGACCAAGAAACTCTCGGTAGGGGAGCAACCACAACTCAGAGAGGGATGTATGGGATATACATGTTATTATTATTGATATTAATATTTATATAGGCCCAAGAAATAAGCAATTAAATTGGTATGGTATGTATGACGAATGAAAGAAGAAAGCCCACACAGAAAAATATTGGAATGGTGTCCACCTGGAAGAAGAAAGAAGGGAACAACTCGAAACTCGTGGATGAAAGAAATAAGAACTGGAATGAGAACAGAGCACAACATTTCAGCATAAGGATATTCATAAATACACCTGGACGTCCCCAGATGGAGAAACTCGGAACCAGATAGATCATGTATTAGTGGATAAACGCTGACACAGTAGCATCATCGATGTTGAATCAGTCAGAGGGACAGACTGCAATTCGGATCATCATCTGGTCAGAGTGAAAATCAGACAACGGCTATCGCTTATGAGAGGAACAAACGCTAAAGATGATTCTGTAAAATTTGAATTAAAAAACTTGAAAAATGATGAAATGCGGCAAGAATACCAAATCAAAATTGCTAATAGATTTGAAATACTGGAATCTTCCGATGACAATGTCGCAAACGAAGAAGAAACTAATATAAATAAAGAATGGGAGGCTATAGGAGATACTATTAAATTCTCAGCATCAGAAAGCATTGGTTGTTTAAAAAAAGAGGCAAAACAAGAAATGGTTTGATGAGGAATGTGCCGACATTGTAAAGAAAAGAAAGCTAGCAAAAATGAAACGGTTACATGAGCCAACTGAGGTAAATTTAGAGCAATTGGGTAGTATTAGCCGGGAAACCACCATGCTACTAAAGAATAAATAGAGGGAATATTTGAGAGAGAAGATTAATGATCTTGAAATGAATGAAAAAAAATAGGAACATTAGAGAATTATATCAGGGAATTAGTATAGAGAAGAAAGGGTTTCAGGCTAGAACAAACATTATTCGGAATGAAAATGCGGATACGATTGCAGATTCCAGGAGTATATTAAATAGATGGAAAAGTTACTTTAATCAGCTATTAAATGTACATACAGAACAAGACATTGAGGAGGATAATTTACAGACAGCAGAAATGCTAGTCGCAGAGCCAAGTGCATTAGAGATTGAAATGGCGATTGAAAAATTGAAGATGTAGCATCAGGTTCAGATGAGATCCCAGCAGAACTGATAAAATCAGGGGGAGAATAATAGATGGACAAGATACACTGGTTGCTTAGTATGATTTGGGAAAAAGAATCTCTTCCAGATGAATGGAAGGAATCAATTATCGTACCAATTTATAAGAAAGGAGATAAAACTGATTGCAACAACTACAGGGGCATCTCATTACTTTCAACTTCGTACAAATATATTAGTAAGCAGACTTACTCCCTATATTGATGACATTCTAGGAGATCATCATGTGCATTTAGAAGAAACAGGTCTACAACAGATCAGATTTTTAGTATAAGACAGATTTTAGAAAAGAAATGGGAATATAATGGTACTGTACATCAACTGTATGTAGACTTCAAAAAAGCATATGATTCAATTAAGAGGGAGAAGTTATATAGTATCCTGCTGGAGTTCGGAATTCCCAAAAAGTTAGTTAGACTTATACGAATGTGTCTAAATGGCACAAAGAGTAGGGTGCATGTAGGCAAACAGTTTTCGGATAGTTTTGAAATCCAGAATGGGTTGAAGCAAGGAGATGCACTATTTCCTTTACTATTTAATTTTGTACTAGAGCATGCCATTAAATCTTTAAAGAATGAGGAAGGCTTACAACTCAATGGTACTAATAAGCTGTTAGTTTATGCTGACGATATAGTATTGTTGGCCGATAGCAAGGAGATACAAAAGGACAACACGCACACACTATTGAGTAACACAAAGAAATTAGGACTGGAAGTAAATATCAATAAAACTAAATATATGGCCACACGTAGAAATTCATTAAATAATGAAAATGGACAGCTAATGACAAATGAGGGAAATTTTGAGGAAGTGGCTGAATTCAAATATCTGGGAACAATAATCACAAATAGGAATGAGATGCACAAAGAAATTAAACATAGGCTCAATTCTGGATGCATGCTATTATGCATTGCAGAGACTCTTGATGTCCCAACTCCTTAAAAAAATGTTAGACTGAAAATATATAAAACTATTATTCTACCAGTTATATTATATGGGTGCGAAACAAGGACTCTTACTTTAAGGGAGGAAAGGAGATCGCAAGTATTTGAGAATTAAGTAATTAGGAAAATATTTGGACCAAAGAGAGATGAACAGACAGGTGAATGGAGAAGACTACATAACAATGAAGTACATGGTCTTTATAGGAAGTCAGATATAATAAGAACAGTTAAGTCTCTTAGATTGCGATGGGCAGGACATGTTGCACGTATGGGGAATGAAAGACTTGGATGAAAGCTTCTTGTAGGAAAGCCAGAGGGAAAACGCCCAGTTGGTAGACCAAGAATGAGGTGTGAGAATAACATTAACTATGATTTGAGGGAAGTAGATTATACAGGGAATGATTGGAAAGCATTAGCTCAGGATAGGGATGTATGGAGAGCTTATGTCCGTGCGGGCATGAACCTACGGGTTCGATAGTGCCAGTGAGTAAGTAAGTAAGTAAAATTAAATTGATAAAATCGAGGTGAAAAACGACTGCGATTTGTTGTACATCAAAATTCTTTCAAATGAGATAGGTCATTGACTCTCATTTGGGGCCTAAGTTAAATAGTCATCTTAATTATCATCATTACTCTTATTATTATTATTATTATTATTATTATTATTATTGATGTTGTTATTACTTCATATTCTCAGCCAGAATTCATACAATAAGATCTTGATTAACAACTCAACCAGGTTAGATAAATTTTGTATTATAATGAAGACATAACTTCGTTGTGTAACCTCTCCCTTTGTAGGTCTCATGGTACGAGGGCCTTATAGTGACACGACTTATCGGGAGAGGATGTTAAATATTTTAATACTGTTTTGAACACACAAGGACATGGGGTGACAGACCACTGGCGAGACAATTAAGACAAGGACACCATTCATTCATACTTACATATTAAACAAGGCGGTTATGATACGATGATTATGATGACTAAATGATATTTAGGGATTATTTGGACCTTAAATTTTACTGTCATATATCTTACAGTTGAGGAGAAACCCCAAAAAATCAGGAAATATGTTCCGACCGGAGATCAAACCTAAGCCGCAGCGTGCGAAGCAGCGATGTTGCTCCGAGAAACCAACGGTGGACTAGTAATTAACTAACCCACTGGCCCTATCAAACCCATAGGTTCATGGCCGCGCGGACATATGTTCTTCCGACCCTGTTCTGAACTAATGTCCTCCAATCATCCCCTGTATAATTCACTCCCTAAAATTATGGGTAATGTTATTCTCCTACCTCGTTATAAGTCTGCCTACTGGACACTTTCCCTCTTGTTTTCCTACGAGGAGTTTTCATGTCTCTTTTTCATTCCTATCCGTGCTCCATTTCCTGTCCATAGCAGTCTATGAGACGTAACTTTTTTTTTTGGCGCGTTAGTGCGTTTTGTCATACTTACAGCAATGACGACCATGATTGAAAGTTCAACTTCCTACATTTCGGGGTTGCCAACTTAAATAACTATACTACAATAAAATAACTATACTGTAACATTAGATATTACAAACACGCGTGTGGGAAGTAAAGTATGCATACTACATACAATGAATATACAAAAATTATCCAGAAGGTAGTGTTAATATACATTATACGAGACAAATCACTGCATTTTAAATTAACTGAACTTGATTTGAAACAATATAAAACAATAAATACCTACCTGCCGCCATTTTATAACTAATTGGTCTCAAGGCCTCCTGTTATTTTATCACTAATTGGTCTCACGACCTCCTGTTATTTCAACTAATAAACATTCCCCACACTATTATTCTTAGTCAATTGTTTAAAATGAACGTAAATATTTCCAACAAATATGTTATTATTTGCTATTATTTATTATTTTGAAAACACCATTTCGCAAAAAATAATGTACTGTATAACGCACGTTTGTGAAGTGTTTTACAGAATCTCGTAAATTAAAAACCTCGCTATTGCTCGGTTTTTAAACATTTTCCTCGATTCTGTAAAAACCACTTCCCAACCTCGCATCATAATATACTTATTTAATATGGTTTCCCATAAAGATAAAATAGCTCACTGTTATGTAGTCTTCTCCATTTAACTGCCTGTTCACCTTCCAAAAATTTTCGTATGAACTATATTATCAAATACTTCAAAGTTAATAAGGAATTGGATTTGGGTCGTAAGTAGTCAGCAAATTACCTCTTCAAACTGGTCTCCAACAAATCATTTTGCAGATATATTGTATCGACTCCAGAAGTATCTTAGTTATACGATTTAATTTGAATGTAATATTATTTTTTATTGTTATTATTTATTATTATACTTCTTAATATTTATTATTATTTTCATTTGTATCAAGACCTCATAACACGTGGATGCAAGAAATAATAACTGGAATGAGAACAAGAGGACTGGAGGACATGGAGTGGATGGATAGAGACGAGTAGAGAAGGAAAATAAAACTTTAAGCATAGAAAGATGTGTAAACATTAAACATCTGTATATAAATAAAAATCATTATTTTCATTACTTTCTTATTGTTATTATTTATTATGCTTCTTCTTATTATTTACTATTATTATTCTTATAATTTATTATTATGTTTGTTATTTTTATCCTCATTAATATTATTTTCATTGTTATTATTTATTATTATTAATACTAATATTTTTATTATAATTATTTATCATTACTTTTATTATTATTAATAGTATTACTATTATTATTAGCAGTATTATTATTATTAGTATTATTATTATTGGACGAATACGATAACTGTTGTATGAAAATAAATTTAGAAAAAAAATATATGGGATGTGGAGCAGAAACCGAAGATTTAATATTAGAAGATCAGAAGGGATATATTAGAGGATGTGAAAAATTTGAGTATATGGGGGTAAGAGTAAATAAAGAGGATAATCAAGAAAGTGATATTAAGAACATAATAAATAAAGGTAGAGCAATAACAGCAATGGTGATTGGAGTCCTAGGGAACAGACATAAAACCAGGAAAAATAAATTACAAATATATATTTCAATAGTGAAATGTACTGTCACATATGGAGCTGAAGTTTGGAAACTCAACAAAAACTTATGTCGATGGAAATTGATATCTTGAGGAGAGCAGCAAAATGTTCAAATTAGAAAAAAAAAGAGAGAGAGAGAAATACTTTCATACGAGAAAAAAAAACAAATATTATATGTTCAATAGTAGATTATATAAGATAGAAGCAATTGAATTGGCATGGGCATGTACGACGAATGCAAGAAGAAAGGTTACCCGGAAAACATTGGAATGGGGTCCACCTGGAAGAAGAAGGAAAGGAAGACCTCGAAAATTTGTGGATGCAATAAATAAGAACTGTAATGAGAACAAGAGGACTGGAGTACATGGAATGGATGGACAGAGACGAGTGGAGAAGGAAAAATAAAACTTTAGGCACATAAATATGTGTAACTTTGAAAATCTGTATATAAATAAAAAATATTATTATTATAATTTTTATTAGTATCATCATTATTATATATTTAGCTTAATTTAACTGCTAGAGCTTCAACATTGTGTATTCTTCAGATTTTCTATAATTTATTTTCGCTGCATTTATTCATCATCATTTCCCTTTCATGAAGTTATACCACTCGTTGGCTTGTTCCGATTCCATTTTAGGCTTAGTCCAGAAGTTTCTTCATCGGATGTGCTTGTCGCCTTTTCACAATTGGTTTGTAAGATTTCAGCACTTTCGGTAGTGGGTTGTTTGCCATTCTATCGACATATACTAACCACTCAGTTTTGTAATTTTATATTTTTTTTGTGCCACCGAAGTAATTTTTAGTTGGTTTATTATTTCTGCATTAGTTTTATAGTATAATTGTATTTATTGAAGCATGTAAATACACTAGAGCGATCAATCACATCTTGAAAAGTACAGAGGACGTAAATTAGAGGGGGGGGGAACCTCTTGAAGGTCAATTTGAAACGCACGAATTCCATGTGCACAGTGCGGTTTGTAAAGAAAAGAGCATTATTGTGCTCTCACAGAAGGGGGGAGGGGGGGAGTTGAAGCGCACTTTTAAAAATGACGTCGATGTGCAGGGGTGAGAATGGGGGGAACAGGGACGACTTGGAATTCTGGCGACAGACACTCGAGTCAAATTGGTTTACAACCCCGTTCTGCCACCCTCGCAATGGGACCAGAATAATAACAAAAACACACCAGCATAATATAACTATTTATCGATCTATTTTTCAAACTCTATCTGCATTACATTCACGTAGGTCTCTCTCATCTTACAAGTGTCAAACAACAATTGATGTCTTTCCTATTCTTCATTCCCTACCACAGTTCAATTCACTCGTAACAAATACGCGCGACTTAGTGGTCATGTTCTTTGCCTCTGGTCCCGAAGGTCGCGGATTAAAACCCGGCCGGGATCGATGTTTTTTCTAGAATTGAAAAATCAATATTGATAAAATTCCATTCCACCCCCTAGTTTTCCATTAAAGATACTTTTGGGTTCATCCTCCGAAAGGGACTTCAAGCCGTGGGTTCCGAGTATTAATATTTTCAAACTCGTAAAATAACCTTAAGCCAGAAAAAAGAGGCTTCTAACCAAAATTTACTGACCTTCAACGTCCTAGTAATACCTTAGTTGTCTGCCAGATGTCTCATTGGGTCGGTATGTTGACCGCATATCATTCATGACACCTGTAATATATAGGGAAGTAAGCGTAAATGAACTTGGTCTAGTAACTCT
Organism: Diploptera punctata; assembly: GCA_030220185.1. Classification (NCBI taxonomy): domain Eukaryota; kingdom Metazoa; phylum Arthropoda; class Insecta; order Blattodea; family Blaberidae; genus Diploptera; species Diploptera punctata. Next base: position 664,075 of record JASPKZ010002340.1, read on the forward strand.
TAACAAAGGAGAGGCTACAACCAAACATTGGGCTGTTGCAGCATTGCAGAAAGGTAGATAAGGGAACATAAGCTGTCTCGTGGAAGCTGTCTCGCTAGAACACGCGGTTCTCCCGTCTGGGATATCAGGTTCGAATCCTCGCTTTTCCGGAGGCATATTGGTAGTATGCCACACCACGATTTTTTTTGTTTTTTTTTTTTTTCTCGGAGTTCTCCCGTTTAACAAATTTTATCCCAACACTCGCCACTCTTCTTCTCTTCTCCATCATGTAATTTCATCTCCATTTATTCTTTTCATATCACTTTCACCTCAACTAATGTTGGGCAAATAATATAATGTATAAGGTATAAAAACTGTTAATATAAAATAAACTTAATTTTGTAGGAGCCTGAGTTAGAAGTGTCAAATATGCGGCAAACCCCTGATATCTTGAGGGAGGGAATTATAGGAGCGGGCAGAGGCTACTGTGAAAGAAGTAGAGTAAGAAGAGGTGCTGTGGATAGCAGACTTATCGTGTGACCTAGTGTCAATATTGCGATAAGAAGATAACTTTTCAAATCTGGAAGCCAGGTAACTAATAGTGTATGAGTAAGGAGTGAAAGAGAGTGCAATTTACAGTCTATCACAAGATAAAGCCAAGAGATATGATTAAAGTATGCGGAAATTTGATCATAACAGCGGATATCAGATATATGAAGAGTACAAGGAGAGCAAAACATGTACCGGGTAAGTCACTTTTTTTTAAATGCAGTTTGAGGTGCCATTGAATTCTCCGTGGAAATGACCATTCTTTATAAATGTGAAACAGTAAAAAAAAAAAAAAGACAGTTTAGTCATGGGTTTATTTGCCTTTAAAGTTTGACATAAAGGCAAATAAATTAACTATAACTCTAACCAACTATAATTCAGTGGCACTATGGAACCCGTGGGTTCAAGGCCGCGTGGACACAAGCTCTCCATACATCCCTATCCTAAGGTAATGTTTCCAATCATCCCTGTACAATTTACTTCTCTCAAATCATGGTTAGTATTATTCTTGGAAAGAATATTGGGCACTTTTACTCTGGTTTCCGCACGAGTCCATGCCGTTCTTCCATTCCCCATTCGTGACACATTTCCTATACATTGCTATTTTTATTATCTCTGGTTTCCCATAAATATCATGAAGCTCACTGTTATGTAGTTTTCTCCATTCACCTGTCTGTTCACCTCTCTTTGGACCAAAAATGTATGTAGCTATGTTGTATAATTACAAGTCCATCCATATTTCATGGAAAAGTGATATTCGGCAATTTTTTCCTTGTATCTTTCACACGAACTGAATTCCTTGGATAAAAATTAGGCATTGAACTTAAGGGTTCCATAAGCCAGAGAGTTAGATAGATAGTTAGGGGAATAACAAATTCACACTTGTGTAATGTGTGGCTCACACAGACCCTCCCTAATCCATAATACATGCAACCCTGACAATCAACCACTTTGCAACGGATTGCACCTCTACCCGCGTTAAATAAAAACACAAACTGCCCCTGTGGCAACACGCTGTTAACGAAGGGGTTGTTAGGCTATGAATAATTTATCACCCATGAAAAACTCCTGCAACAATACACCACTTATTATCGTTAAATTAGCCAACAATATGAATTGTAACGAGGTATCAATGTTATATGAGAGTTAATAAGCAGACTGGGTTTTAATTTAGAACTGTTAAGGGACTAGAAGTTACTTTTGAGGGACAAAAATATGCAATTTTCCACTTTATTTTTTCTTATGTAAATTGGGCTTTCCTTTTTATTTCTATGAAAAATAAATTAAATTGATTAGTTATTGAGTTACGACTTAGAACGTGACAGATTGTCATCTGTATTTGCCCTTTAAATGCCCTCCATATAACCTTCAGTAAGTTTGTCGCTTGTTTTCCGTAACTTATATTTTCCAGTCCTGTTTCCCTCATAATTTAAAAACTATCTGAGGTAATGTAATTAAATTTTGCATGTATGTATATAACAATAGAGACATAAAATGTACCAGAATCCCATCTGTAACATGAATATCAAGAAAATTAATTGTCCAAAAAATTCAAATAATCTAGTATTCGGATGAAACTTTTAAAACATATATACATTTATGCTACATTAACTTAAGAAAGTCTGGTACATTATGTACATTTATGATTTAAGTGCAGGACAGAAAAGGAATCATTGAAAAATATTCAGAACTGTGAAAATGATTTGGCAAATAATAGTGAAATGCATTGTTGTCAGGTGCTTTATAGTGAAGATTCAGTGCTATTGGGAGATAGCAAGGGCCAACACGCACACACTAAGAAATTGGGACTGGAAGTAAATATCAATAAAACTAAATATATGGCAGGCATAGAAATACATTATATAATAGAAATGGGCAGCTAATGACAAATGAAGAAACATTTCAAGACGTGGCAAAATTCGGATCAATAATGACAAATAGAAAGAAATTAAACACAGCTTCAATTCTGGAAATGCGTTACAGGGACTCTTGTCGTCCCAACTCCCTTCAAAAAACGTTAAATTGAAAATATGTAAAAGTGTTATTCTACCAGTTATATTATATGGTTGCGAAACATGAACTCATCCGAGGGCTAGGGAGTCTTTCCTTTCTTCCATTTCTTCTTTCCTTTATTTTCTTTTCTTCTCCAGAAAAGCCTGACCAGAGGCTATAAGATGGCAGCCCCATCAGTGGTCTTGCCTTCCTTTGGCCAGCAACCAATCGAAGGGACTATTATTATGCTTTCAAATCTTATACGAGAATTTCCCGGAAGGCCGTCCTATGAAACGCTGGAGGGAAAATTTTCTATAGGATCGTAACAGGCCTTGGCCTAATACTTGGAAGGAAGAAGAAGAAGAAGAAGAAACATGAACTCTTATTTAAGGGAGGTAGAGTATTTGAGAATAAAGTTCTTATGAGTTTTTTTTTGGACCAAAGAGAGATGAGTAGTCAGGTGAATGGAGAAGACTACATAACAAAGAACTACATAGTCTTTATAGGAAGCCAGATATAATGACAGTCAAGTCTCGTAGACTGCGACGGGCAGGACATGTGACACGAATGGGGAATGAAAGACGTGAATGGAAGCTTCCTGTAAGAAAATCAGAGGGAAAACGCGGAGTTGGTAGTCCAAGAATGAGGTGAGAGAATAACATTAACCATGATTTGGGGGAAGTAGATTATATAGGGAATGATCGGAAAACATTAGATCAGGATAGGGATGTATGGAGAGCATATGTCCGCACGGCCATGAACCTACGGATTCGATGTTGCCAGTGAGTTAGTTAGCTATTTTGAATGTGAAATTAACAGTAGTGTTAACTATTATGTAATATCAGAATATTGTATCTTAAAGAGGAAGTTGTCATAATCATATCAATTGATTATGTTCATGAGAGAAGGGGAAAAAAAAAACCTATTGTATAGTGTTCGAATGTACTTCTATGCGTTTATACATTCCTTGATTAAAAAACACAAAGAAACTGAGAATGGGTCAATGGTTGTCACATAAGTAGGGCTGAAAAAAATATCTTCATCATCATCATGAAACAAATTCGTTTTAGGCCATGTGGCCTGTACGGTAAACCTAGCGAAGATGGTCTTGATCTTTCCACCGATGTTTTGGTCTTCCTTGGTCCCTATGTCCAGTTGGGGTATATTGGAATGCCAATTTTGGAAGTCTATTTCTTGCCATTCTTCTCAGATGATTTTTCCATTCTTGTTGGTATCTTTAAAAAAAATATCTGTATCAGGATAGTAACTAATTTTTATACTCATTGTTCACAAAATGTGCGTTTTTTTCGAGCCTTGGAGCGGAGAGTGTATATTTTCGACTCTCCTCAGTAATAGATCTGTTTACGTGTCGTGTGGTTGTATCAGAATGCCGAAAAAAAATTGTGCAAAAATGAGTCCATTCCTACACAAAGCGGACTGTACTAGAAGTATGTTCCGAGTAGCGCGTGTGAACGAGCAGTTTGTAAACATAGCGGTCCAAGTAGTACGATGCAGCCTAGCCTATACCAATATATTTTATTCAGCCCTACACATATGTAATGTGGTTTTTAATGTAAAGTTGTGGAAGTTCGAAGGTGTGATTCACTGGAAGTTTGTTACAAACGAACGTGCAGTCGATGTGGATTTCAATCCTAACAAATGGAATGAGTTCCTGAAGTTTTGAGAAACAGATGCCCAGCATTAATTAACTTAAATAGAATTATCTTGCAGGATAATGCGAGACCACATACTGCACGCACAGCCATGGAAAATATTCAGGAATTGGCAGGAAGCGAACTGCTACCACCCCAGAATATAACCCTAACTTGCGCATTCTGAAATACGATCTATTTCGATCCACGGCCCATTTCATGCGTGAAATTTCGAAAACATTGAAGCTATATTAATGTGTGTCAACTAATAGTTCGCATAAAAAACCAGATACTGGTTACGTCGCGGGATAATAGATGGCTCAAGAACAATCTGATTGGCCTGTACTTTGCAGAGTAGTTTAATTTATTGTCAGAAAATATTCCAAATAAAACTATGTTTAAAAATGCATTATTTATGAGACAATACATGTATATTCCAGATCCTCAAAATTGAGTTTTAAGGAGCGTAGATAGATGGGAGCCTAAATCTCCTACTATCCTAAGGAACAGTCCTTAGTCAAAATGGCGCAGGCGATCTCAACTTTTTTTTTTTTATTCTAAGCTTTTCTTGCCATAATAATATTTCATGGTCACTCTATATATTTACTAAGCTAAATAGTAAAATTTATATATATATATCCACCGCTGTAGTCTCAAGGTAGCGTGCTGCCTTGTCACGCAGCATGCCCGGGTTCTATTCCCGGTCGGGACAAGCTTCCTGGATTAGGTTTCTTTCGGAGTTTTTCCACACCAGTAAGACAAATGTCAGGAAGCTTTGAGGCCAAAATGGTCCCCGAACATTACCTGGTCATCATCATCATTATCATCCCCGATGTGGAAAGCAACGGGAAGCTACCATCTACTACCATCATTCACTAGTAAAGCTGCAAAGTTGCTATGATTGCAGTGAAGGATCTGGCCTAGGGCAGAACACTATAGAATAGAATATATACAGGGTGTGTTAATTAAGCATATTTTATTTTAACATTGGAAACAGGCAGATTTATTTAACTCAATTATTAAGCAGATTTGTTTTTAATAGAAGATTATTTCATCAAACATACCTAACTTTAGTAACTTAATTTAACCATGAATATTATTTAATTTTTTATTCCTAATTTTAATAAATTATTAATCACATATTCCTAGGGGTTGTAGTACACCTGTCAAGTCGGATGAAGATCTTCTTGCACGAATTCTGGCGGGAGCAGAATTTATTGAACAGACACCAGGTCATGTGGGGTATGTGTATGAAAACGTCGCAGGTAAAACAAAGAAGAGGGTCGTCGCGTGGAACCACACTTGTAGTGGACTGAAATTATGATCAATACAAGTTTGACATGATTTATGTTGTTAATATCCATTCATAGTAATTGTGCCCGAGGGCAGGTCTTTCACTGCAATCATAGCATTTTCATGGTATGCTTTGCAGCTTTACTAGGGAATTGTAGGCGTGGTAGCTACCCGTTGCTTTCCACACCGGTGAAGGATAATGAGGATGATGATGATGATAATGATAAAGATGATGATGATAGCCATATGATTTCGGGGACCGTTTGGGCCATAAAGTTTTCCTGACATTTGTCTTACGGGTGAGGAAAAACCCCGATAAAAACCTCACCCAGAAAAACTGCCCCGACCGGGGATCGAACCCGGGCCCGCTGCGTCACAAGGCAGCACACTACCTCGAGACCACAGCGGTAGACGTAGTTAATATAATGAGTGAGAAATGCAATTTACTCTCCAGTTAACACTCTACTGAGTGAGTGACGCACTTTGTTCAAACTATTAGCTTGAAAGCTCAAATTTTCAAGATGTCTACCGAAGATTCACATACGAGGATTCGTCGATCCTAAAATTCGTCACAAATTAATGCATTTCTAAGTGAAATCACAGATTGGCAAACAATTCAAACAATAGAATGAGCACACATCACCCTGATCTGAGAATTCATACGAATTCCCAAATTCTACGATCCACATGATCCAAAAACTATCCCACTATGGAAAACAAGTCATCGATCTAGCTAAACTGTCATATACAAACCATGAATGCGAATGGCGCAAGAATAACAATTCTCAGTGAACAAAGAAGCGAAGTCACCACAATAACATTGAACTGATTAGCCTACAATATAACAATCACTGCCCACTAGAATGATTACACAATAATGCAAAAAAAAAAGATACTAGGAAATCATTATTAAACACAACAAACATAACATAGAAAAATAATATTAGGCTATGTATAAATATATGGATCATAGACACGGACAATTAAAGTTGGTGCCAAGCTAACAAGTTATTAGCAACAGAAATGAAAACGTTGAAATTAGGAAAATTAGGAAAGTTGAAAGAAATATGTTACAAAAATTGAAGAAAGACAATTAAGATGGTACGGACATCTCAAGAGGATGAATCTAATAGAATCCCTAAGAAGATCTTGGAATGGAGAATAGAAATGGAAGATCTAAAGAAGGTTGGATGGTTGGTGTGAGAATATGAGTGAACTGGGTCTTAGAGATGAGGATGTTCAGAGATGAGGATGTTCAGGACCGCTACAACTGGAGAACGCGAATTTCTTGAAAGGACGGAAAACAATTGTAATATGGAAAAAATTTCGAAATAAAAAAATACAAATATAAATCGATTTACAACTTATATTCAAATTAAAACAACTCAAAGACACGAAAGTACACATATCATCAATTAATATGTAGGAAGATCAATTTAAAAAATATTTAAATTTGTTTTAAAAGAAACTAATATTGTTATTGAATCTGCAAATATTTTGAAACCCTATTTCGCCACAAATGCATGTTGGGGTTGTAGCTTACTGTAATAATATTATACTATACATTGTAAAACAGAAATATTATCTTATGGTTTTGAATGAGTATTATGAATTACATAAATTGTTTGTAAGTGTCTTAGAAAATACTACATATTGTTATGAATGTGTGTTATTAATTTCATAAAATGTTTATAATAATTTTGGTTCTTAAAAATCACTTCACACATTGAGACAGAAGCCTCATCATCATTTAAAAGTAAGTTTAACTAGAATCGTTGTCTTTCGAATATAGAAAAATCAAATAAAACATGTTTTACAGATTGTATTGATTCTTAACATTTAAAATTATGATCACTGTCTGGGTTAATATTAAATTCCATAAAATAATTCAAATTTTCAATGGCCAGCCAGAAATTGTGTTATAATGAAATTTGGAATAGAATATTTTATATTTAGCCTATATATGTAGGAAAGAAGAGCTCTTTAGTCAAAGCACCATTTGCTCTCCTTATCCAATGTTCATTCCAATCAGTGATGATATAGTCAAAAAGTTTATTTTTAACATACGATATTGGACACTTTGAAAATGAATAATGAAGCTCAGAAGATGTTGCGTATTTGGCTAGTTGATCAGCACGTTCATTTTCCACAGTTCCCTGGTGCCCTCGTATCCAAGACAGGCACAGGTGTGTTGTGTAATTTTTTATGTTATTTCTAATTTCTACTGAGTTTGGATTTAAATTAAATTTATCTGCGTTCGATTGAAGAGCAGTCTGCGATTCACTAAAAGAAACTAATATTCGGGACCAACTAATCTCCTGTGGTAGTGAGCCCCAGAATCTGGAAACGGGTGCGGTATAGCAGTAAATAGGTTAGTGGGATTAGTTCAACAAACGCCATATTTGAACGAAGTGTTCCCAGTATATTAAATCATGGACTGAAGTCGCACACTTTTACAATAAAATGACGTACAGAGGAGGAAAATAACAGTAAACTGTCGTAGAGCGTCAGGCTTCACATTATAACAGGTTCACTTGTGAAAAAACACGTCCTCATCAAACAACACGCGAACAGCACAGTACATACACCCGATTTATGTTATTTGACAAGTACATAGTGTACGTAGCCTCAAACCTAGAGACAGGCGTTCCTAACAATTTTAAACTGACGTAACTCTCCAGTGTACATATAAAATATAGTGACAAACGTATTTATTTTATTGCAGAAATAGTAATATAATATAACATAATATAATGCAAAATTATACAAAATAATATATGATATAATATAATAATAATAATAATAATAATAATAATAATAATAATAATAATAATAATAATAATAATATAGTCATTTTCCATGATTTGAGGGAAGTAGATTACATTTAGGGGATAATTGAAAAACATTAGCTCAGGATAGGGATATATGGAGAGCTTATGTCCGCGCGGCCTGAACCTATGGGTTGATAGACCCAGTGAGTTAGTTAATATAATATAATATCCATCCATAGTAATTCTGCCCGAAGGCAGGTCTTTCACTGCAATCATAGCATTTCATGCTATGCTTTGCAGCTTTACTAGGGAATTATAGGTGTGGTAGCTTCCCGTTGCTTTTCACACCGATGAAGGATGGTGATGATGATAATGATAAGGATGATGATGATTGCGATGGCCATATGATTTCGGGGACCGTTTGGGCCTTAAAGTTTTCCTGACATTTGTCTTACAGATGAGGAAGAACCCCGATAAAAACCTCACCCAGAAAAACTGTCCCGAGCGTGGATCGAACCCGGGCCCGCTGCATGACAAGGCAGCACGCTACCTCGAGACCACAGCGGTGGACTAATATAATATAATATAATATAATATAATATAATATAATATAATATAATATAATATAATATAATATAATATAATATAATATAATATAATATAATATAATATAATATAATATAATATAATATAATATAATATAATATAATATAATATAATATAATATAATATAATATAATATAATATAATATAATATAATATAATAATGTCCACCGCTGTGGTCTCGCGGTAGCGTGCTGCCGTGTCACGCAGCGGTTCCGGATTCGATCCCCGGTCGGGGCAGTTTTTCTGGGTGAGGTTTTTATCGGGGTTTTTCCTCACCTGTAAGACAAATGTCAGGATAACTTTAAAGCCCATAAGGTCCCCGAAATCATATGACCATCATCATCATCAACATCCTTCACCGGTGTGGAAAGCAACGGGAAGCTACCACACCTACAATTCCCTAGCAAAGCTGCAAGCATAGCATGAAAATGCTATGATTGCAGTGAAAGACCTGCCCTCGGGCAGAATTACTATGGATGGATAATATAATATCACGTTGCTTTCAAGGTATTTCACTGCAATCATAGCATTTTCATATATATATACCCCCCCAGGAGCTATCACCTTGACGTGGTGGTGGGGGCCTTAGTACCCTTACCCGATGAACCCGAAAACCCTCAACTGTGGACGATTGACTTAGGTTAATCTTGCTGGTGGGTAAGAGGCGAGAGAACTAAGTATAGCTCATAACGAAGGAATGGCGTCTTTATCCATATTGGGCGGCAAGTCTTCAACGGTCAACAGGGCGACAAGGAATAGCACAGCTAAACTTTTAAGGCTTGAAGAGCGGAAGAAGCAGCCCTCTCTTGGGGTCCAGGAGACATTTATCTTACTGAGAAGCTTCATAGAAATCAGCCGGATTGTCATAAAAGGAACCGACCCAAGCAAGATAAAAGGATACGATTTTTGGAATAAAGGACATTTTGAAATTAGAAATTTGGATAACGTAAAGGGAATACATACAAAAGAAGAAATAATTAGAAAGAGAATTAAAGAAAAAGAAATAAAATATAGCAACAATAACAGAAACAAAAAGAAACTAAAAGGAACAAAGACTTAAAACACTAGACTATGTGTATGCGGAGTAGAACAGACAGAGCGCAGTGTGGGTAGCTCTCTCTCTATCTCTCTCTCCTCTCTCCTCTCTCTCTCATCGTCTATCTATCTATCTATCCTATCTATCTAGCCTATCTATATATCTATCTATCTAGATATCTATCTATCTATCTATCTATCTATCTATCTATCTATCATCTATCTATCATCTATCTATCTATCTATCTATCTATCTATCTTTTACTCTCTC